>JAHZMZ010003657.1:0-15853 GCA_027743805.1 Lepidocyrtoides sp. E14 | reverse complement strand
AGATCACGTTTTTTCCTTTTTTTTTCTTCAAAAAAAAACTTTCGTTTTTCAGGAAATTCCAATCTTTCAACACATGCCAGTATGGGAAATTGTGTCGTTTTGCTCATGGGCCTGGAGAGTTGCGGAAAAAGTTACAACATCCAAAATATAAAACGGAGCTATGCATCACATTCCATAACACCGGATTGTGCCCGTACGGATATCGCTGTCATTTTATTCACAATTTGAAGAAATCTTATAATGTCACCGCTCACAACTATTACAACTGAACCTCTAAAATGAACTGAACGAAATCCAAGAAGAGAAAATATAGTGATAATGATTCATTTAACTGTATCCATGTCTTTAATTATGTAGCTTTATCAGCTAGTTCATTGTTAGATTTGACACAGAAGAGAAAACTTTCTTCTGTAATTTTGTACTTTACTAAGTTAACTATTAATATAATTTATACACAATTTAAGTTCTGTGATTTCTGCAATTATTTATATAATACGTGTTCATTTAAGTGTAGTTAAGAACCAGTAACTTTTTTTTTGTGTAGTAGTCCTGTAATATTTACTAAAAATCGATTATACTGAAGATATAATGTACCCACCAACACCATCAGTTTTTTTTTTCAATAAAAATAGTAATTTTATTATTGCCCTTTAAATTAATTAATTATCATTGTCAATATTTAATAGTGAAAACATCAATACTTTCTCTGTTCGGTAAGCATAAATTTTTATAACATCTGAATAATTTATTTAATTACGGTAAATAACTTAATTGTAAATAATTTTGTTTAGTCGCTAATTAAAATTCTTTATCTATAAAAAGTTCTGTTAACAAATAACATCCAAGTGGACTGCGTGCAACATTCCGCTCCCATATATTTTTCTCTCTCAATTCTGCAATCTCCTTTTTCAAGTGAAGCATCTAAAGCCAAAAAAAAAAAAAAATAGAAAGGATTATCTTAATCATATAAAAAATTATTTCAAGGTTTACATGGTATTTGAGTAAATAATAATAATAATAATAATAAATTACAAAATTATTGCTTATGTGTTTCAATCTCTGTTCCGCAACTGATTTTAAATCTTCCACAGGTATTCCTGCCTTTCTAAGCTCATTCTCCTCCACATCTGCTGCTGTCAATAAACTCTCTATATCGCTGTTGCAACTACCCCAGTTGTCATTAAAATTGCCACTTTCAATGTCACTGTTGGGGTCATTGACGTCTTCAAGATTAACTGCTTTGTAAGCAGCCCTGTCCATATTACTACTCTCTCTTTGACGACTTTGCACCATTATTGGCACTCCGGGTTCGTCATCCCAGGACCTTGACCACTCTTCTACTTTATCATTATAATTGTCTACTGAATAGGACTCAATATTCATGACGGCGGATCCGACATCCCGTCTTTGTGGATTACGTGGACGAGGAACTGCAACTCCAGTTTGCTGGAATCGACAATGAGACGGCGGTTGATGTGGATGTGGAGGATGAGGAAAACAACTACGAGGCTGGCATCGAGAGTGGACCAATGTGCACTGTTGTACCTACCTCAAAAAGAAACGGGAACGGAGGAGGTGGTGCTGGTGGTGGTGGTAGTGGTAGCAACGGAGGAGGAGACAAGTCGGGCGGCGGAGGAGGAGTCAATCCGACATCATCTTTCCCTGCCAACGGAGGAGGTGATGTGCCCAGCGGTGGAGGTGGAACAATGGTGGTGGCGCCATCGGCTACGGCGGCAGGATCCGCTGCAGCAACGTCCACAGCATCGTCCACCACCCTTGGGGGAGGAGCAAGTGGTGCGGGAGGAGCCGCTGGACCAACGAATAGCCTGGGAGCAGCCGCTGGAACGACGACCGCAGGTGGTGTCGGAGCAGCTGGTAGCGCACTTGGAGACGAAGACGACGAGGACGAAGAGGAGGACGTGGAGGGAGGCAAGACAGTGGAGTGCACCGAAGTCGTAGTTCCAGATCAGACATTCGCGGAGAAATGTTTGTTCTATACGACGGCCTTTTTTATTCTGCTCGCCGTCTTTAGCCTATTTGCATTCCTCTTCCTGGTGCCTTTTGTTATAGACCCGGCCTTTACCACCATCTTCATGGAGGTAAGAGTCAAAGTTTGTGATGACATGCATGCATTAAAGATATATTATCGTAGGGCTTTCATGGGTTGTAATTGTTAATTATGTCAATTTTTTCATGGAGTTCGATCCCGAGCCGGCCTTTTGCCAGACCGTCTCCTTTGAGCAAAAGGAGGGCTTATCAAACTGTACATGGACGTCGTGTCGTGAGGGGTGTACACGTGAGGTGTACCAGTGTAAACAGATCCGAGTGAATTACCGAAGTGCTAGGAAATCTCGCTCGGACAGTGTCGACTTCCAACCAGAACAACAGCCACAACAACTTCGCCGACCTAATAATAATAAAAATTTAATTAATAGTAACAGTATGAATAACGTTAATAATTTTATTAATAATAATTATCATGGCGGAAGTTCCTCCTCCTCACAACTCGCATTATCTTCAACAGACCTACGTCGTTCAAGTAGTAGTGAACACTCTGGGAGCTCATTTAATACCCCTTTTAATAATCTTAATAATAATCTTAATCTTCTAAATAATAACGGTTACGGTGTTGGTGGTGGTGGTGGGCTAATAATGAATACGTACCATAGTGCTAGTAGTACTGGTGGAGGTGTAGGCAGCTTACGGGACGCATCTAGTTCTAAACTCTCCAAATCATCACATTATAAAAACTTGCTGATGAATTCTCTCCATCACACGTCAAAGTACGCTGTTCATAGTAGTGGTAATAGTGCTAGTGCTGTTGGTGGCACAGCCGGTGCTACTGGTCCAGGAGGAGATCTAAGTGCCGCCTCGCTCATTTCCCACATGAATAGTGCTAGTGCCGTTAGATCTAGTGGTGTCGTGATGAATCTGAAAAGCAGCAAGCACAATCGGATGGCTAGTCAGCAGCTGAAAAGTACTCCAAGTAGTAGTGTGCCGGCGGAAGAACCATTTTGGGATTACACTGGAGCTCATCTCTTCCCGAACGTGAATGGGCTGTGGCTATCCGCCCGTGGTTGTGTGCGCTGACTTTGTAGACAAGTATGGGAAAGAGGGAACCAACTTCAGTTGCTTTTACAGCAAAGTAGATCGTGCGCTTGTGGTCACTAATTATGACATGTCCCGTGTTATCATGGATCTGGTCTATTCTATGGCTATACCAATACCAAGCTTCATCATCTCCGTCGTTTACCTTATCTTCGCCTACTTTAGGATATACAACACGGAATCATCCTCTTCACCTCACGAGGGCGGTGGTGGAAGAGCAGAGCGGCTTAACAGCTCCTCAACCACCACCAACCTGCAAAATCCGGGCAGTGCGAACCGGGGTGGAGGAGGCTCCTCCGCGGATGACCCTGACGCGGAAACTAGCATCTCTGTGGACGACAAGACATGCATCATCCACAGAAGCACCTCTAGAGGCCTCAACGCACTCTCCGATAAATTACCCAATTCGGGCAAGGGACTCCACGCCCAAGTGATAGAAATGAATGACCTCAATCCAACGATAAAAGTCAACGCTGAAAGTTGCAATAAAATGGACGTTAAGGTTGGTATTATATTCATTGAATTCATTCATTATGAAATACCTTACTAAATAGCTATATAGTATTATTAGGACAATAGTGTATTTGCACAAGTGCATATTCATCATCGCTCACTGAAATCTCAAAATGAAAATCGTGAAAGTTGGTAGGGAACCGAAATTCGGCTACCACATGCAATTATTATGAAGTCGTTGGTATTATTGTGAATCAACAGCTCAGACACCCCGTCGATGGGGACGTTTTCCTTCCACAAAAGAGAAATAATAATTGTAGTAATAATCCGGCGAATCCTGCTGAGCGGAATGGACCAACTAATCCCGCCGCCAAAAATAAAGGGTAAGTTTACTCACACCACCACTTTCTCCATCACTTTCTCCTCTACTTTTAACTAACAATCATATATTCATTTGACTTTTCAAGTGATTTTTACCGATGCTATACCAAAAACCAAGATTTATTTCAAAGCTATATCCAATACAATGCACACCACACACATGCCATATATGAAAATTTATATTCTTTGAACCCCTCATTTCACTTGCCAAGCCTAAATATCAATAATGAACAGAAACGTAGCACCTAAATTAAATGCTACTGCACTACTGATGCTGATATAGTGTACTTAAGAAAATTACCACTACAGATAGTACAGCCATTATTATCTAAACAGGAATGCCAATTTAATAATAATAATACGTGAGAAAGCCTTTAGTTTAGCTTTTCCCGTTAGAATTATGAACTGACTTGAAGATAAATAATATACGATTTTGGCTATATTATGTATTTTTATTATGCAATATTTCAACTCTGCTCATTACATCACTATACTGATCAATTTGCACTTTCACTTTTTTCTCTTGTACAAAAAATTTCTTACACTTTATAATCTTTTAAAATCCTGTTGACTCTAACGAGCAGGAAAGCACATTTTACAACACCAATTTATCTCTGCAGAAATTTGATAGTACATTGTACATACTTTTTACTTCTGAGTTTTGTGCCAAATATATTAAAATTTTGAGGGTATCTCTGGTTGAGTCAGGATTTCATTATATAAGCAGCGCATGTGCCACAAAATCCAATGACTGTAATTAGGGGCTTGGCTTTTAACGGCTTAAAAAAATATTCATTTTTCCGAAACTCTGAGCGTTCTTGTCAGCGACAAATGTTCATACATTTAAGGCAAAGAACCATTTTTGCAGAAAAGTAGATTGTATTGAATGAATGGAAATCATATATACTTGTAAAAAAAATTATGTATCTCATGTAAACATGTATGTGTAATATGGTATGTATAGGGGTGAGCCAACTCTACTCGGAGGCTTTGAAGAAACGGATTTTTAAAAGACCAACATGAAAAGGAATACCTAAATCTTTGGCCAAGGGAGATGCAAGCAGATGCAGACTTCTTCTACTACTTCTGTGTTCGGAAAATACAAGAGACTCGCAATTATTGTATGAGATCGGCAAATTTGATCTGAATGATGAAACAAAAGTAATCTCCATACCTCACTTGAATCCTTTTTACCATAATAATAATTATCTATAATTTATATGTACCCACAAGATATATTATATGAAATATTTGGGAGCTCTCTTGTTATTCCTCTCTGCCTTTTCTCCATTCTCGTATATAGCTATCATGATTTACACCTAATAGTTGCTATATCCTTTTGCTCTTCCGTATACCATTTCTTGCTTGTTCTCCGTTTTGTAGTGTTTGGAAATTATTATAGAGCCGGTTCTTTGCTAGCTTGTCATTTATATTTCGATCAAGTATAGAGATATGAATATGAGGATGCGGTTAGAAGAATTCTTTAAAAATACATAACATGAATGTTCAATGTGAAAAAGGTATATAATTGTGTGCATATCGGATATCTATTTTCATGACATCAGAGCATGATCGATAATAACAATGATATGCTAAATTAATTAGTCATGAAAATGTATTTATCGACATGCGACAATGGTAATTATACTAGCGCATGACTATATAAACAAACAAAGTTTTGTCCAGGAGGAGGTGAAGGATGAAGATAGTAGTGTAGTAAAAGTATTGCTTTAGTAATTCTGTAGAATATTTTTTTTTAAACTAATGGACGCTGTCTGTCTGTCTGACTTTATACTTCATTAACGATGACCTGCATGCAGCCAGCCTATAATATATTATGCAATGGTAACGGCATTATAGTAGTTTGTTTTGTGTATTTGTAGTATCGATTAGAAAGGCAAACCGTTATTATTATCTATTACTACTGTATTATTAATGTTATCAAATTTCTCACGTGGAAAGTAAAACTAGTGTGTATTTTGTACCACTTGAATTGTGTCAAAGACTAGTTATACGACGTAGTTCTGTTCTATGGCCCTCTTCTGCTTTCCTTCAAGACAACCAGGACAAAAAGTCAAATCCCTTTTTCAAATAAAATAATAAAAATATAATTTCACAATGAGTGGGTGTCACTAAATGATATATGATTTGTCAAATTTTTGTTTGTTAAACAGAGAAGAGACGACTGAGCATGATCCTGCAGTTGAAGCAAGTTAAATGAATTTCTTCTTCTAATCATCATCTTGTTCATCGTCCGTTTGAGCGAATTTCTCAATCTTCCGTGGATGCTGACACCTTTTATTCCTGAAATGAAACTCAACTACAAAATTTGTCAACATCATCGTCAACATATTATTCATCATCAGCATCATGCAAAACTGAAAGAAAAATATAACATGACCAATAATAATTAAACTATAGATATGCGATATACATGGTAGGAAAACGACTCAACCTTAGTCTTAAACACACACACACCCATAAAATATGATATTTACATGCAACATCACACGGTTCTTAATTTAATTCCTATTTTTTATCATTACACCAAGGGTTGTTGCTCTGAATTATCTCTAAATCTTATGATAATCCTTACTACTACTAATTATGCAAACTTGATTGCTTCAGGCTTCTTATTCTGTTCCTTCCTACACAACAACACAAAAGAAAAACGTGCATTGTCATCATCATCATAAAAGTAACGCATCATTAGTTTTGTCTTGACAAAAAAAAACGTTGAGAAAGGAGAGTTAATATTATGGATCCTTTTGCAGAGTTGTGTGAAACCTTCTTCTTGTGAAACTGTAAATACAAAAAATTTAACGAATATTATATATAATAATAATAGTATGTTATGTATGTACACGCTGTGTACTCGATACAGAAACGCAACATTTTTCTTAAAGTGCCTATCTATCTTCCTACCACATACCAGAACAAATTTAAGTAATCTCACTCTTCTCGCAAACAAATACACAGAAAACACACAGACAAAAAAAGTTACACTATTCTAAACACAACACACAGTCTACCGGACACCATGATAAAAAAAACTGTATAGTACCACAAAAAAAAATGTAGATCAATCCATGCCATTTACACCTTTTTATGATTATCTACAAATACAACAATCCAAAACCAATGCTTCGTTTTTTCACTTTCACTCAAACAACGAGACAGCATATATAGAACTCCTTAATTCTATTTAACTAAAATATGAAGAATGCATAAATTTCACTCACAAAAAAAACCAAGTCCAGTTGTCAGGTGAAGAAGAAAAGAAATCGACGTGTTTATGGTGGAGTGACGATTTCATGTATTTTTTGGACGGGATTTGTCCACGCAAATAAAAAAAGAAAACAAAAATTTGTCCATTCAAATATTTCTTATTATTATAATTACTGCCTATACAACCTGTTTACTAAGCTCTATATACTTTTGATAAAATATAAAGTAAGTATACTTCTTAGCACAGAAAAAAAACAACAAAGTTATCTGTTTGTTATTATACTGTTTACTCGTTCGCCGCAATATATACTGTAATATATTATTGTAAATGTGTATTTTATATCGCATGTATGAGTATGAATGACAAACAGGGAGAGAGAGACAAAATGACAGGAGAAACTTGAATGATTTCAAGATGGAGTGAAAGTGAACGGGTGGCTGCTGCGATTGATCTGTTGTTGTGATAAAGATGTCGACAACGACGATGTTAATGAAAAGCTTTATTTTTATACACGATTTAAAAAATGATCATTATACTTGTTACGCTATACGCATACTATTATAAGCATGGGCAAATTTAATAAGTTGTTATGAATTTTTATCATTATTATTCTCATATATAAAATGAAAGAAAACAGCCACTTTTTTACTTCACGTCTCCGACACTACTTTTTACTATCATCATTATTATTACCCGTTTTTTCTTCATCCACTTACACAAATCTACATACTACAGACAGGAAAAAAAAAGTCGTGACATTTGTTGTTGTTCACTTAATTAATGATAAAATAAAATAAATATTATCTAAAATAGGCACAGAGAAGGGAAAGAAAACACTTTGCAAAAGGATCCATAATAATATCTACTGTATAAAAAAAACTAACAGGATAATTTCAAAATGATTTTCCAATTCACCTACTTTTCTGTTGACAGACCTACCTACGCTGTGTAATAATATGTTACTACAAAAATGTTTACATGAACTTGTGTTCATTGCACATATTTTTATCAAGATATAAACATAGTGGTATATATACTTTTTAAAAATATATACACAAATTTTTAAACAAATACGACACTCTCACACTATATGCAAATAAAATTTGTACTAAACCGTCTCTCCACTTTAAAAATCAATGTTTTCCGCCGTCCTGCCTAAATAGTTTTACAAATATACTGATTATAAGCAAACACACAGTGTGTGGTTTTACACAATGGTTATATGTTTGTTGGCGCTTTCAAAAGAAAACCTTTACCTTTTTTAAGTTTCTGAAAAAAAATATAAAGAGTTAACTACTACTACTGCTACTACTACAACTACAAGAAAGAAGCACATTGTGAATGCCTCCTTTTATAGAAGAATCCAAAATGATAAGCTTTAGTTTCTCCATGTTACTAAAAAAAAAAGTGCGCACAGACAACCTTTTTTATCCACACAAGCCATTTTTTTATGCTTTTGACTTTCACCGGAAGTGAAAGTTTCATTTTTAATGAATGAACAAATGAGATTATGCAATAATGAATTGGAGTAGTGAGATGCCATGCCATTCCATACATTATAGTATTCTACTACTACTACTACTACTGCTATGACGACGTCGCGTCGTCAGCATGTTAATAAGCCAAAAACAATATGATAAACTTTTTTAAAACTCTGCAACCTTTCTTTATATACTGCTATATACAAACATACATACACACTCTGTCAGTTTTTAACATTCTCTTTTTTCTCTTCATTTATTCGCAAAAAAAAGCGTCAAGAAGCAATGTAATATATATGATGTGGTCAAGAAAGATCAATTTTATAGCTCAGTCTTGCTTGATATTTAAACAGCAGATGAATTGAAAGACGACGATGAACTGAAATTGAATTCCATCATGTCGTCATCGTCGTCACTACGAGTTTCTTGAATGAATTCCGGAAACAAGATGTAAAAAAATATTCCAATCCAATATAAAAAAAAGAGAGCCAGAAAAATTTTGGTATTCCATTTTCTATCATCCAATTTATCAGAAATATACATAATTATGTAATAATAATATTCAGAATTTTCTCAACAATCATTAAATTTTTAAGCACTAGCCATCATCGTCGTGCTCGCGTTGTAAAAGAGGATGTTACCGTCGATTAACTACATGAACAGGAAATTTTCTAGATACATTAAACTTTTAAAAAAATAATATTATATATAGTAGCTATATATTAAATGAAAAATTATATAGTACACGTTGTTTATGTTTTTATACCTGCCTACAGCAAGCAACCTGGATTATTATATACATAAAGTACATAGCCTATAATTAACTTTAATTACTATACTGCATACTTTTTAAAAACTTATTAATTACCATAAACTAAGACTACTTCAACATTACTTTAAGAATTTTGGCTACGGTTACTGCTACTTACTACTTCTACTAATTATAATATTTCCATACTTTTAAACATCAAAACTAACTTTTACTAAAATAATGCCAGTGAAGTACTGAAAGAGAGAGCAACAAATTACTTATTATTATGCGTTTTTCTATTATTATAATTTTTCTTTTCCAAACAAGCGATCATCATCAGGTGTCAGTATCATCAATCATGCCATGTATAGTGTAATATTGTAACATTAATTCTACTACTACATTAACTAAATCAAACCCTTTTAAAAAAAACACTAGCGGAAATAATTTTTTTTGTCAGCAAAAAAAAAATATCTGCATAATAATGCCCACATAAAAGTTACAATCCTAAATGTAATCCACACAAAAAAAAACGTACGTACACACGCCGTATATATGCATTTAATAAACTTGTAAAAAAATCATAATCGAAGTTATCCCAAAAATATGCAACACAATAATATGATATATATATGCTATACTTTATGTATATAAATATATATACATATACTTACTACATATTTTAAAACAAGAAAGAACAATTCAAATGGCCACTTCGCTGTTGTAATAACAAATTTTTTTTACAACAAAAATATACCCTTCTTTTCTTCTTCAAAAAAGTTGTCTCATTATTATTATTATTACTTGTTTTTTTTCTTCAAAAAAATGCGCTGCTAAATTTGCTGAGAAAGTTTATTTCACTTTACCATCATCATCCTTTACAATGACATGAGAATATTATGAATAAAAAATCATTATTATTATTATTATTATTATTGATAATCCTATACCGTTATGGGAAATAACAAAAAAATGTACTAAGACTAAGACTTATACAAAAAACATCACATCCTGCCCAGCCTGTTTACCTTTTAATCTCTACATTTAATGATAATATTACAAATAATAGCTACAAATAATTAAAATAAATCAAACACTACGATCAAATACTATTTCTAGTACTTATTTATGGTAAATAAATTAATACAAGATAATCTAAAGCTATAGCTTATGGAATTTGTTAAGCTACTTTAATCTATAATATAGCGGTACTTATACTGTGCATAAAAAGGCTAAAAAAGTAAACTTTTATCGGAAAATAATTTTACTATACACACAAACAGATACACACAGATACACAAAAATGGAAAAAAGTGTTGCAATGATCAAGAGCAAAAAAAATGTTCCACACGCCTTGTATAGATTTTTACTGTCTATTACTTAGCAAAAAAACAAAACAAAATCTACTATTATTGTACCATTTAATTATTACTGACTACTGCAAAAAAAAAGGAAAATTATCCGGAATGTATGTAAAGTGGACAAACATTTTTTTCTGAACTGCTGAAAACAACAACAACAACAACATAACTTCTTTTAACACAAACAAAAGTAAAAAAAGTATCTACACGCACACATGAACATTACACACATACAAAAAAACACATTTTCTCTAATACAACCATAAAAGTTAACACATCTCATTAAGTCACAGAGGATGATCATGAAATCATGAAATGGTAAAGACAAAAAAAAAGCCTCGTAATTTGTAATGGTACACGGAATAGCTACCTGCTTTCTTTTTCTTAAAGCGCTCATGTTCAAAAATAAATAAATGCTGCGGAAAGTAACGATTTTTAGAGATGAGGGCAATCATTGAAAGAAGAAAAAATAATATCAACTTACATACTTTATGCACAAATTGATTGACTTGAAAGAAAAAAAAAAGATAATGATGGTGACTCTGTAAATTCTCATTTTGCTTTCTCATCTCATTTTTTATAGAATCTTGCTAGTCCTCACCTTTTTTGATCAAGAGATTAGTAATACGTATATACTCTTAATATTTTAAAGAAAAATTAATCAACTTTTATTGTCTCGCTTTAGTAAGAAGATCAAGTAAACAAAAGTAAAAAAATAGATGGTAATATATTTAGTCAGTTAACTTGCTTTGGAAATTCGCATTTTCGCTTGTGTTTTTAAAGCAAAGATTTGAATAAAAAAATTTTAAACAATCTTTAGAAAAAACAATGCCCTTAATAAACAAAATTAAAAATAATATGCTTGAGAATGCCTACTTTTTCACACTACAAGTTTTCAGAGTGTCCCGAATTCCAGGTACACACCACCAATGAAAGATCGCATACCTTTTAGTCTAGTAAATTGTCAGTGCACGTATGTACGAAACTTTATTACAATCTTTTAAAGATATTACGGTCATAATCTTAGGCACTTACTACTACTACTAACAATTATGTAGATAACTGTGGTGTAGTAAGAGGGTAACGTGTATCTTTCCACCAATTAAAATTCTCCACCATTGGTCATCATTATTATTACAGAAATACATATGCAAAAAAAATAATTTATACTAGAGACACACACACACATACAAAAAGAGAAAGTGAAGAAAACGAGTTGAGCCAGAGCGACATTTTTTTTCTCTTCTTTTCTTCTTAATCTTCTTCAAGCAAAAAAACAGCCAATATATATATTATATATATAAATTGTTACAATGATATATATCTCTTTCGAGAAATACAATGAGAACCGCTTTAATTTTTACTGCCTTATATAAACTTAGATATGACTACTTTAATAAACAAAAAAAATAATAAATACGATGATGACATGATGATACTAACGAATGTTGCAATGTAGACCTTTAAAAAATAAAGCAAGTTTGAATACATAAAAAAAACTAAATTAAATATATAATTATATATTGTGCTACTTTTTTGAAGAAAATCAGAAGAAGACGTCACGCCCTTTTACACACATAAATATTTCCAAATGAAATAGCCACAAGGAAAATTGAAAATAAGAAGCCCTTTCTACATTTAGCAAATAAAAGCCCAATATGACAGTTTCAAATTAATTTCAAAGTATATCTCTTTTTGTTTAATAATAATTATTATTTCTCTTGTCAAAAGCTGATCTACAAGTGGGAAACTGATTATTTTGCAATAAATAAACTATTTACCTTGCACCGTCATCACAGACTTATATACGTACTTTATACTATCGCGCGTGTAAATACTTTTTAAAAAAATATGCAGGGAGACACTTCCTTTTAACAGCTTATTTTCAAGGTGTACTTTATCAGGCAAGAACAACAGCTTTTTTATTACGGTATGTATTATGTATTTGACGACAATGAGTCCACGTACATATTTATGAAAAATGACAATTTTTGCAACTAGCGTCTAGCGTATCAGTATGATATTTAAATTGGTAAAGAAGGAAGAAAAGGGGGAAAAATAAATAATAGAAAGGCCACGAAAAAAAAAATATCTCGTTTCTTAAGGAAATAAATCTCTTTGCACATTTTACAAACAAGAAGGATGAGGTGCTTACAAAAAAAAACTCGATTATTTATTGTGATTCCATCTCTCTATCTCTCTGATAAATGTGTAAGTCCTTTTATAAACTTTATAGCCTCTATATTATGATTGTTATATTTGAATGTAAAACTTGGTGTTCGTCTCTCCTCCACACAAAATTTCTTTAAAAACAAACAGACAAAGAAAACTGAGGCGATTTAAAAAAAAGTAATGATAATAAAAGCAAACTTTTTTGCGTGCGCAAGAATATTATTATTATTATTGTAACAGAAGCCATTTTAAAAAAAACATTTTTGTTACTTATATATTCTCCTATAAACACACAGACAGCAAACAAAAAAAGAACAAATTAATTCCTTTTTTTTACGTTTTCCTGTTATTATTCTCTCTCTCTCTCTATAAACATATATATGAATACCTACTTATATATATATATACATACATACATCTCTCTCTCTATCTTCATGTTGCATTATTATGAAAACTTAATTATACATTTACTATGTACACTTAATTAACTGATTAGTTTTACGTATTTATAAATTAATTATAATTATTATATACCTGTCTTGGACAGAGTGTCCGCCCAATCAAACCAATTTTTATGCTGCTGATGATGCTGAAAAATTGATACATGAAAACTATTAAATTATAAATTTACAACAACAACAAAAATCAACAACAACAAAAAATTGCATTATTATGATGGTTTTTAGGTTAAGTTTACTGAATCGATTATTATTACCATTATTACACATGCAATATTTTGTGCGAAACAACAACGAATAATAATAAAAATAATAAATGCATGGTACACTGTAAAAAATGGCGCTTATTGTGACACTGAAAAAAATGGCTTTCCAAAACTTGGAAATTCCAAGGTTTTGCATTCAATCAGTTTCATTTGCGATGAATCATGCTCAAATGAATGTGTGAAAATAAAGGAATTGAAGTAGAAACACGTTTTTTTTATTACTGAAGCTGTATAATCAGAGAATAATATTTATTTCTTTTTTTTTTCTTTTTTAAATAGTATATCAATTATAATAATTATAATACAGTCTAAAGTTCAAGAACACTTTCGAGTTTTGGTTTCATAAAATTATTTAGACTTTTTTAAATAGTTTGACATAATAATAATATACGTTCGATATTTTTACATAGCGGAAAACTTGGAAGTGGAAGTATTAGTTTTTAGACTTTTCACAATACATTGTTAGGCGTCTCTTTTTTGTCTTATTTTTACGTAATTACTTTTGATTATATTATTAGCTCGCTGCATGATTCATGCAGAAGAGCTTATTTACTTATTTATTTTTGATGCACACAACCAGAACAAAAGTAATATCAACTAAATTTTAAATAGTAAAATTTTCAACATATTTAAGAAAGAAGTAGAATTAAGTGAAAGGTTTTTTTTTTTGTATTTTGCTCAAGCATAATAAATGTAAATGAGTAAAACTTGTAGAGTACATAATATACAAACAGGAAAACATCTTCTTTTCTCATTTAGGCAAAGAGACAAAGTGTACAGATGATCAATCAGTAGTAAGATACATGAACGAAATATTTAGTAGTGATACCAGGGTTGCTTTCTAACCCATCTCATGCGAACTCCAGCATCTGTCCTAATCTTGATCGAAGCGGCTTCTGCAGCACGTACCGTTTCTTTCACCGACTGCATCAAATTTTGTGCATTTCCTACCAACATTTCTGTAGCCTCGCGATCCTCCTCCGTACCTAGAAAAGTACATCAAGAAAATGCCATTGATTTATCACTTTATAGCGCTGCTAATATTGTTGGAGCAGGGGAAAATTAAACAGGATATTAAATTGAGTTAAAAATCTATAAACAGAGGCATAAAATTATTTTACACTCTACCATATTTTAGCGCGATAAGTACACATACTCAATAATACTCATGCAATTAGATAACTAGAATGCAAACGGTTTCAATACTATTATACTATTACAAATACACACATACTAATGGAATAATGCTTTGAGAAATAGCTTTTTTTGTTGAGTAACTAAATTTTGATTACAAAGTTTTCAAAAATAAACAACTCACTCCGTCCAATCCGTTTGTCTACACGAAGGAACGAAATAGTTTGCGATGTTGTTCACATATTTTTTAAGTGATGGAAAAAGAGCAAGAGAGAACGAACGACAGCAGCCAATCGAATAGTAAAGTATTTTTTTGCAAAAGATTATTTTGAAAATGCAGCATGAACAGAGAATAAGAGAAAAAAACCCAAACATTTCCGTGCATCATTCAGAATACAAACACGAGCTATATAAAATAAAGTTAATTTTTAAAAACACCAATATACCATTATTATAATAATAATACCATAAAAGTTGAACCACTACCACCATCACCAATAATAATAACAAGTGAAACTTTCTCCATGCAATTTATATGACTTTTAAAATCCAACTCCAAATCTCATTCAATTGAAATCTAAAAAATGTTTTATCTAAAATCTACATACTTTCAACTTTCTATTTTATACCCACACACAAAAAATATGACATGCTTTCTCAGTAACCAGTAAAATCAACCTCTAAAATTATTATATGAAAAATTATAGATTAACATACTAATGGTCTAGTATTTAAAAAGTCAATCTAATATCATTTAGAAAATTACGCCAAACAAACTAATTATTATGAAAGTATATCAATTGACAAGACAAGAGAACAGGAGACAAAAAAACAAGACTTGACAACTTTTTGATTGAAACTGGTTATCATATTACCGCCTAATATTTCAGCGTCAATTCGCCTCGGGATTACATCTGTTAAAAAAGTTGAGAGAACAATGAAAAGTAACATAAACGAGACAATATAAACATTTAACCTCGGACCAGAATGTGTGCAGGCCTTACTTTCCATGAATATAAATGACCCCCCCAAAAAAAGCGTGTTATTTACTTTACCCAA
>JAHZMZ010003656.1:0-27534 GCA_027743805.1 Lepidocyrtoides sp. E14 | reverse complement strand
CTATCATTTTAGAAAACATCATTTGTTGGATGCATGTAACTGAACTAATGTATAATGCATTCATAATAACTGCATGGTGTTTAGGTTTTGTGTCGTGTTTCTTTTGGGCAGTATAAGTAGTTCAAATATAGAATAAGAGTTACAGGAAAATGATTTTTTTTAAATGGGGTATGTTTTACCACTTGTTTTTTGATTCAGTAGAGAATAATGAAATGTGTTTGATCAAACTTTATCCGTCTCAGCAATTCAGGTAGATATACGAACCAACCAAGGTAAAAAAAAAATGAAAGCACCCATCGCTGTAGAACAGACGTAGAAGAACAATAAAGATTTCTTCGGGCAAAATGATCAAGACAAGATGTACGAGAACGATAAGCATAATATATATTATAATCGGAGAATTTTACTATGAAAAAATAAATAAAGATGGGAGACAGATGTACTTCGTGGAAAATATTATTTGAGCAGGTACGCTTCTGTATACTTATGTTGTAACAAAGAAATGCCTAACTCCCACGCATTCACCATGCGCTGCCACAAGGAGTTCATCTAAATGAAAAATAGTATGCCCATCGCTTCACCTGAGCTACACACAGTTTCTATTCTTTTAGTAAAGATGATATGATCATTTATTTGCCAGCTCTCTTCTTATTGTTTGTGCAACGTCATAAGGTAAATTACACAGTGCATAAACTTGCTTATACTGCTGCTGTCAGTTCATATTTCACCGTAAGACTTGGTGTGTGTAGTAAGTAGCCTGCTCTGTCAAATAAATACTTCACGTTGTCTGCCCATTTAGTAAATCTCCTTTTCACCAGAAAGAAAATGCAATCGTTAGTGTCAGACCAAAGCGTTCAGTGGCACCTTTTCTCCAGCAGCAACATAATATCTCGAAAAAAAACTCAATATCACGCCACAAAGAGCAAGCATCCCGTAATTCAGTCTAGCAGCAAATTTCATAAGAAAAGCTTATTTCAATCGAACTTGAGTAACCACAAAACAAGACGTACACACTTGAGATATAAGAGGAAGGCAAATGCGTGGGCATCATAGGAAAAAGTAATTTTCAAAACTATTTTTGCAATTAAGAGTACAAATACATGATGACGGCCCAATCTTCTTACATGTAGAGAGATTACATAAGACAATAGAAAGGAAATCGAGTTTTCACAAGAGGCTTAACTTACAACTACAAGTTTGTGATTCTGCTGTCCTGAAGCCGAAATTAGTAAAGTAGAAAAGAAATATAGTACCATATCTTCGATTATTCAGCGTTGAAGGAAAGGAAACTTTTTTAAATGGATTCCATTTATTAACCTGAAACAATACAATTCCACGCTGATCGTGGTAAATATTAGTAAAAATGATTATGTGCCTAGAGTAATCCTGTCCAAGAAATAAATTCTTTCCTATTTCTTCTTCCCACTTTCATTTTCTTTTGCAGTTTCCTCGTTTTTCTTGAATATCCCGGCAATTCATTTTATGATGTTTTTCCTCTTTTATCGCCATTTTGTTGCCTAATATGGACAGCTAATGGTGCTGTATTGTTTAAGGGAAAACCTTCTGTTTTAGGAAATAGCATGGTGTTGTTGTGCAATAGAAGAAGGAGGTAAAATACAACCATATTACTATCATTTTCAAAGATTTATTTTCTTGCTCAAACATATTACTCTTTCAGAAGTCACAATGCAAATTCTAAATACTTCTCAGGCTAGCAAGATAAATGATCTCTCGTAAATGTAATTACAAAAGAAACAATGGTGCTGCTGTATGTGTACTGGAAGGATGAAGTGTGTAGTTAGCATTTACATATATTATTATGCTTTGGTCTCACTTCAGAGCAGCAAAAACGTCCCAGGCGTCGACCAGCGTGCTAAACTCAAAGCGTCTTCAACAGGCACTATGGTGCTTGCTTGCTCATTCACAACATTCCCACGTCTCATAAAACTAAAGACTTTTTTTGCAGAAAACAACATAACTCAATCACTGTATATTTTCGGTTATACCTCGTAAGAGTCGAATAGTCGTGCTAGAATTTCAAAAAGACGCAATTAAAAGCTGCATGTGTTAAGTTTTATGTTCATGTTGCCACTGCTGCAGTTCTTAAATCATGTTACGGGGGAATATTACAAATAATGAGTTTTTTCTTTCAATGAAATTAAACATTTTTTACAGCCTTGCCAAGATGATGACGTGATATCAACAGTGGATGACAGTTGAACATTTTATGCAAATTTGAATCCTTGTTTTCTCAACGGAAAAACGACATAAATGCAATTATTGAAAGTGTCCAATTGGGAATATCTGGACAGATGATCAGTGCGTAAAGGGAAAAATGAAGCACTGAATGAATTGCTATATACCGAGTCTGAATTAGAATACCAATAATGTCACTGTCTAGCGTATACCACGTGCTACTTGTCGTAATACGAGTTACATGATAATGAATGGATGATGCGTGCCACACGTATTTTTTTGTCTTAAGTATTTATCATACAACTGAACTCTGCTGAAACCAGCCAAAGTCATTATAAAAATCCATGTGACTGTGACAAAAGGTGACAAAGTACGTGATGAAAATGCACCTATTCCGAGCATAATTCTCAAGTCGACTTTAATAGGCACTAGACATATGAAGCTATTCTTAGGTGTTTTTCTCGTTATGCATTCACTTCACAGCATTATTGCTTGTCACTCACAATGACACATTCATAATGGAAAAAAACAAGTGCAGTGATGGTTTGACAAACGGCTTCCTTTTTCAATTGATTTTGATTTTCTTTGAATGTCAAGCATTTATAACTATTATTGTTTTTAAACACGAGCATTCAAAGTTTATTTAGCAATAATATTACCTTTTTATTATGATTATGACCATTTGTTAAAATATCGATTAACGTATGCCTTCTCGACTTACACAATAGGGTAATAATTTACTAAAACATGATTCACATAGTTCGCTTTCATACCTAAAGGTAGGTAGTTGAACGCAATTTCACACTTGCTGCGCAGAGTCTCAACAAAACCAATTTATAATCCTAATACTCATCAACTGTCAACGCAAGCCATTGTCAGGCCAAGTGTGAGCTATGGTCATGACTTCAAAATATGCCGTGGTAAGCATTTATGGGTAAGCGGTTTGTAAAAAGTATTGCTTAGGAGGGACCTTTGTACGACCAACTAATCTTGCATATCGTCACTGTTCTCTTCGTGGTAGTAATAAATAAAATGCAAAAAAATGTTCAATGTTGCTACCAAAACAAACTAACCACGAACGCCACCGCTGTCACTACGGTTTTGAATGTCAATGTTGAATGTTGAGAGTTAAATCACACTAGTTTGTACGCATTATTTACGCCTTTTAGCTTCCAATTCATTTTTCTGCTCGGTTTACTATAGTGCACATACAATACAATGCAGTAAGTGGATGATGTTTCTACACGGTCGTTTAGATAAGATATGGCATCATCCTACACTGCCATTTATTTCACTTTTCTTTAATAGGCTCCCTTATCACTGAAAAATGTGCTGGCAAGGACCATATATTTTTTTTCTTCTCTTATTTGCAGCTCTATAAAAACGAATTTGCCATCGTATAATTGCGACTTTTTTTATCTAGCTTCTCTTTCTTGTATATAATTAATGTGGTCTTAAAAATACGTATCAGAAAAAAAAGACAGCCAACTTGACTAGAGCACACAATCGCTCGTTTTGTTTGCAGCCTTGAAAATATAAGGTTAGCTTGCCTATTCGCTTTTGGTTTTCGGAGTGTTATCATATCACTAGTTCAAAATTTGCAGTTCAAATATGTACAACTATATGGAGCGTGCATGCCTATCTACCAACAGCAGAGATAACCTTATTTCATTTATGTAGTTTCTGAATTAAATTTTATACCATTTGTTTATCGTGACATGTTTTGTTTTCTGGAAAAACATGAAACTTTTCTAATTCTCAGAGAAGAATCCAGAAAAGCTAGATTTGTGTGAAAATGCCAACTTGGTATGGGTAATTATTTTTTGGACAGTTGGAGTTATTTTCTTACTTTGATAGTGCTTCCCACGAAGGGAAATGAACGCAAAGAGCAAACATTTTTGTGATACTTGCTGCATTTTCTTAATAATTAGTATCCTAATGGAAGCAAAGCAGTAGAGATAGCATGGAAAATTTGTACATGTGATATCCTTTAACTATACGCGGCAGAATCTGTAAATAAATTGGACCTCCTTTGCAGTTATTTAATATTAAGTCGAAACTAGTTTTTCGTTGACTTGAAGAAAATAATTAATTCTAATGGTTTTATTTAACAGTGATAAGTAGGATGACTAAATAGTTTAGAAATATAAAACGGTCGAGTTGTTTTTCGAAACCTACTAGATCAATCAGTCAGACTGGCGTCGCAAAATGTTGTATGCATTCATCATAATAACCCATCGCATCGTTTCCTCTCCACTATTTCTTCCAATGCTGATAATTGAATATTAGTATTCTGTGCTACTGCCATTCATTGCAGGATTTTTTCATATATAACATCATAACTACTAAACGATAAACATGATTCACCGAAAGCAATCAAGATTTCCTGCAATAAGTAAATACCTAAGGTAGCAAAGTTGTCGCTGTCGTCACACTAATAATAATTTTGTGTAGCTTGGCTTGAGAAATGTAATAAAATGAGTCAGGCACAAGAAGATTTGCAGCAGTTTTTTCACACACATATCAAAACCCACAGAAATAATTAAGAGAGACATCAAAACCACAAAACTGGTCATATTAGGTTATATAGGTGGAATGCACGCATGTAGCCGAAACCGTGCTCACCTATAACCAAAAGAACAAAAAGCCAATGGCTTAAAATTCTCAGTCAACTTGTCTTCAAGTCAAAAAACTGCTTGGGACATGATAAATGTAATATAAATACGTGCAATTCTATATTTTTCCAACGCTTCAATACTACACGTAAAAAGGGTGCCTATAGTCTAGAACTCTAGACTAGAGTAGCAGGGAGGTTGACTATAATGATGAATAAAGCGTTACGTCATATAAGAAAAGCCAATTGCAAATAGACTGGTCGACTGCTGAGGAAAACTGTGCGGTTCTTGACAGCACAGTGTAAGTGTAACAAATGCCCATGTTTGCTGTCACGCAGGATGGCTAAGATAAACTAAAAAGAAGACTATTATTATTTTACAACCCTGCCCTGGCCTGCTCAACTTGTCACTTTTCCTCTCACACAGGATTATTATGCCTATTTGTTGTTGTGCACACACATTTTTGCTCGTCATCTTGAAGAAAATGAGGATACTTTATGAACATGCACTCCCAATAAAATGAGCTGGCTACATAATTCATGGACGAACTATAGATAGACATATAACACATACAGATATATGTAATATTATAATATGCACACATATGCATCACATAATATTATAATTTAACTTGAAATCAGCTCATCGCCACTATCACCAGCACCTAGCTCCTCTCCTCTGCTGCCACCATCATCGCCACAATTGCCATTACTCCTCCTCGAATTTGCCCACATCATCAACTTACTTGGCAAAGTTTCGTCTTCTTTTCTTGAACTAATAGGGAAATTTTTTTTCGCAATCTTTGGAATTCATCTCGTCTTGTTTTCTTTTTAGTATTTTTTCACAAAAAAATGCAGTTGCTTTTTTCCACCATGATAGTCCATGCAACAAAAAAAGTGGAAAAGTGTCTATTGGTGTAAATCATGAAATTAAGCAAAGGTAGCTGTGAACTGCAATAAATTACGAGACAGCTCAAGCAATTTCCTTTCTGTTTTGATGTGTAAAAAGTTGCCTCATCACCATAATCATTTTTACTGTTAAGCCCCAACACATTGTTTGTTTTTTACTGGGTTCTCATTTTATTACATATTATGAGTTTACGTTTTTCTAATGTGGTTACACTCGACTAGGGTCAACTGACCAGTAATGAATTAACTTATATAACTGACAACTTTGGTCACAATTTGCTGAAAAATACGCACAAAAAAGTAAAACAATACCTAGCTAGATTTTAATCTTTGGGTACATTTGATGTGATGGTCATATATTGTTCATTCATAATTTTTTATCTTCAGCACGCTTGCTTCACAAAAAAATAATAAGAATATATTGCAAATAAAAAGGATTACGTTTTTTTGTATTATTTTTGCATACATCGTTCGTTCATCTTGTTTGCTTTTACATTTTTGACAAGTTTTTATACTTGTTATTTGCAAGTCATGAATCACCCATAAAAATCCCATTTGGGAAAGGACATCAATAGTCAAAAATCCTTAGCCCAAACATCTTTCTATAACGAATGGATGGGCAATGTTAGCAGGAATCTTAGATAAAGGGCAAAAAAACGCTGTCGTATGTCATAAAAGTCATATATCATATCATCTGCCTCTACTAGTAATGATAAAGAGACACAAAGACCTCTCTGTCTAGAAGAGTAGAATGAGAATGACTACTGCATCGAAAGTAAAGATAATTAAATATAATCGTATGCTTTTGATTGGTATTTTTTTATTGTTTCATTTTCAGCACTACTTTACCAAAATAGGGAATGTTTGAGGTTGACGATGATCACGATGATCGTTTTCCTTAACTAATTTTTGCATGAAAACTGAATACAAGCGAACAAATATGCAACTTCCCTAAATTTTCAGTTCCCTTATCATCAGTCAGCGGTTGGATAGAGTAACTGTGATTTAGATTAACGCGACAAACATCGTCATTTTTTTCATTCTCCTTCAAAGTCATCTCTGAATTTGCTTGCATGATCATGATGATCATGTTGACCTGCATATCTTAGTGGTATCTTAATGAAGCCACAAATGAAAAGTTAATTATTATGCTTTGCGTTGGTGGCCTCATCTGCTAATCATTATTTGTAACATGGGGTACACCATGTACTTTTAGAAAAGTAGTAATAGATTTTAATGTCAATAATTATTCTCCACGCAATATATGTATAGAGGGAGAAAAAGTGGTTGGGACTTTAGCAAAATTGCATGGTACATCATCAATGTGTAACAATATTACTATAATTGTCATTCATGACGGAGGAGAATCACTTGTAATTTTTTTTGAAAAAAAATGCTGTGTAAAAAGCAAGGAGTAAAGCAATCTAGAAAAGTGATCATCATCCTTGTTGAGAATAAAATTACAGGGTTTGAACATTATTATGATAGGATGGGCCCCCGAGTTCACTTTAGCAAAACGTCAAGCCTGCTTTTTATGTTTGTTTCATATCAGCACATTAAAAATTCACAACTTGGTTTGCCCATTTGGTTTATATTGTTGTTGATAAAACGGAGGAAAAATCGTTTCTGAATAATCAAGTCAAGGTTTCAACCTACTCAGCTTACCCAATTTCCACGAGGAATTGTAATAAGAACAGGACCAACCCTCTTAAAAGTTGAAATTATTCTTCTCTCCCTGAGTTTTTAGGAAGGTGAAGTAATTAATATTTTTGCACAAAAAGCACATATTTTTGTTTTCAAATAATAAAGTCTACATTTGATTGCCTTATCGTCTCACAAAACCAGCTTACATAATCGTAGGATATGCGTTCTTGATGCATTAACATCCATACAATTTGGATTACTACAGTCATAAAAATTGGTTGAGAGAACAATTTTTATGCGTATTTTGTTGTGCTTTTGACATTTCCAATAATGGCTAGAGTCAATTTGTGATAGGAACAAATTCATTTGCTCATGGATCGAGAAAGCGATAAAAAGCTCTGTATTTGGAAGAAACAAGATTGAAATTGATTGACTCGCTTTTACGTTCATTATTACTGATGCTGCTGATGTCGTCACTTTTATCAGCAAACTTTTTTTTTAAATGCCGCTTTGTTTTGTAATCAATGAAACATTTAAATAAATTAACATTCTGCCAGCAAGGTAGGCCACCAAGAAAATACCATGTATTCAAATAAAATATGTCTTTTTAGCCATTTATTTATCGCGGTGAAGTATGGCGAAAATATTAATTCTAACGTACTTCCACATTGTATGCAGACGTACTTCACTTTGGAGTTGTAGACATTTACAATAAAATATTTTCTACATGACATGCATGAGCAGAAGCTTTTTATGACGAGACATGTGTAAATGGCTTTTTTGCTTGCTTAATGAGTGTTTATTTTATTTTATTGGACCCAAATGAATGTCAACGCAATGGTAGCAGTCTCTTCTCTTCGTTTTATACCAAGCTGTACTAGTGATATGACATTTAAATTAAGCACATATTTGAAATGTAATGCGTAGATCTAGGTTGAATTTTTTTTTCGCAAGAAGGACAAAACGTGTAAATAGCATTTACTGAAAAGGCTGAAATGGATCAATTTTACTTTGTTAACATTTAAGTACCGTGTTCTTTATTAGTTCAAGAAATCAATTTCCTTTTTTATTGATTTTGTATTTTCTAATGATGGAGGTTCCACTAACATTGAGTATGCTTGAACATCAGTATGAACTGCTTTGATACTTTGTCGTGTAGTGTTGGTCCTACAAACAGGATAGCCATTTCCTACACATTAATGTCTTTCTATATAGTGGTATAATTTCAATTTTAACTCATTTCATTTCACACATGCACTTCAGTTTTCACACCAAACAGGTTATGCATGCATACATTCTGTAGGAGTATATATGAATAAAACAGCTCGGTTGGGTTTATTTGCTGGATTTTACATTCAGACAAACTTTACCTACATGTCATTTCCATTTTTAATAATTAAAACGGAACATATGAGTACTGTGTTCAATATCTGAACTTTAGACATTAAATTTACAGCTACATTTTTTCAATGACAATTATTATAACTTGTAAAGTCATGAACAATTTTGTTGTCATTGTATTGCCACTACTTAGAAATGTCACGGGGAGAACTCCGGTATCAACTTAATCATTTCTGTAGCATCTTTCATCATCATCAACAGCAGCGGCAATGATACCGTTGCGAATAACATGTTTTTAAAGAGTGGTAGTACGGAGTACATACGTTTTTCTGTAAGTCATTTGTCAAGGTGTCACTAGTCACTCACTCCCTCTGTGTCTCCCTCACTATCGCTTTTCTTGTCAAAAATAAATGAACAAAGTGTATACATGGTTGCTGATACAAGCTTTTACAAGAAAAACGCGAATGCGACCATATAAATAACTGTAAATGAGTTAGGAGAAGGCAAGCAGGAAGGCTAACTCAGTTGGTAAAGTTGCGCATCATGACATGTCACATGAAGATCGTTTACCGAAAACTTTCATTAGTTCTGTCGTACAAACTTTTGTTAACCGTACGGCTAAAGCACTTTTTTCCCCTCAATTCAAGCTAAAACATATTTTCAGATAAATGGCGTGTCGTCTCTAATTTTGTCTTTGTCACTTTTACTTACAACAGTTGCAAGAACACATTAAGATATACACAAACAAGACAGATTGAAGAAGACATTTATTAGCATTAGTACTACTGCATTACATTCTGCAAGGTGACAGATGAGAATAAATAAAGGTCAAAGTGAAAAGCTAGACTAATGTTTATTTAAGAGAAGAATTCTCTCCCAGCATGTTTATTTTGACTGTCAATCTTTTCTACTTTCTCTAATCGATTTCTTTCATGAGACAATTTATATTTGTTCTAGTATTTCTCCCCTCCCTTTTCACCTTCAGACAAGCCAAGGTTCTGTATGGCTTTATAAGAAACAAACAATAATTAATATAAAGTTCTGAAAAGTACATTAACGAGGTCGAGATAGGTACCTACAAAAAAACAATGCATACTTTTAGCATTCTGCAGCGTTACATCACACATGCCACTCCCATTGAAAGGGTACCCCGAAGAGCAGCCTTTTGATGCTTTCACGGAAAATATGCAACATCTTCATTTCTGCACAGGTGTTTAATACAGAAATACAATTTTCTACAACAATTGGTATCACAGAGGGTTTCTTTATTATTACTTTCCTACTATAAGTGTGCTGTATGCTGTACTAACTTTGATGTGGCTACCGCGACAAAGTTGAAGGTTCGTCTATGTAGTGCGTGTTCCAGAAGAAAGGGAAAAACACAAAGAAAAGATAAAAGAGTCCAGATGCAATTTGGAACACAAGAAATATACAGTGCATACATGAAAAACAATGAAGTGGTGAAAGTGACCAGAAACGAAAGAATGGGCACGAGGCAATTTGCTCGGGATCCTCTTATATGTCACTGGTACTACAATGCACAAAAGGTGACATTGAATTTTCCTCGGATCAATAAAAAAAATCTTGAAGAAAAACGCTGAAAGGGAAAGAGATCAAATGTATGGATTCCTAAAACAACCTTCCAAGTCACTTAGACGAATATTCACAAAATACTTTATCCAATAATGGTTACATGAGGCTTAAATATTATTTACTTTTTACCGTAAAGGTCGTCAGACAATATACAGGCAATCATGCTTGACTGAGCAACGATCCAGCAGCACTGATCCATAATGCATGATTGTTTTTGTGCTATTTTTCTAAGGGCATGAAAATAACAATAATGAAATCATCTACCTGTATAAAGCTTTCATCTTCATCCTTTTTCTTCCTTTGATCTGAAGTTGAAACTCATGCTCTCAGCCAGCTTTTTGTCAATTCGATTACCTACCACATTTTTTTTATATTTTCTCTCAGTCTTTTATTCTTCTAGTCGTCTCGGCGGAGTAAAATTGTAAAGAGGAAAAAGTGTTTTTGTGTTGATCAAAACGAAAGATCACACAAGGGCATTATTTTTATTGTGTGGTAATCACTCAGTCAACCTACATGTTTGGCCGTTTTTGCTTCTACAATACCTATCGTGACCTTGTTCATTGACATTGAAATTATTTGGTCCATAAGTGTCACCCAAAGTTTGAACTGTTGTGATGAATTTAATGCATAATCACCCACAATTCGGCACTTTTACATATGTATGATGGCACGTCCAACGTCTAGAGATAACATGTAGACGCCAAAAACCACAACCTTGTCGGTGATGCTGAAAAAAGTTGCATACCTAGTCAATCTAATGAAGCTGATTAGTAAAACAAACACACTCGCACACACACACATATAGATACTCTCAAAAAGAAGAAGTTTTCAAAGAACTTTTGTGGTTTGGCTTCATGACATCCACAGTTCACGATCTTTTTCTCTTCAATTCATCCCAATGCTTATCATTAGAGACCATTGGTAGTTAGCAAAAACCTTTTGAAATTATCAGATTTATGACAAACCCATGCTGCGTTATAATTAGCAAATGTTGGAAAATAGGGTAACTATATATGCAGCTAATTGGATAAATATGGTTGAAATAGTAGTCTTGTCCAGTTTATTGCGGAAAGAGGAGCATGTGTGTAGGTGCAAGTAAATTTAAGGTGGCAGCTAGCATTGCAATGCGGTGAACTACTTCATTCATTATTATTACTATACTCAACGCTGCAAGGTGACGTGCCTGACTGAACATAACACTCTTACTTTTTTTACGTTTCACTTGCTAAATGTTGCCTGCCTTTCAACAAAACTGTATGCTTGGTTAACCACATCAAAAAATACACACAGGCTTGAATGCCTAAATTTACACGTGTGCTAAATATATATTATAGTAGTGATGCATAAAAGGTACAAGTATTTGTACTGCAGACAGTTTTATTACAGTTCGTCTATTTGCTGCCAACCAAAACATTTTCATAATTCATGTGGTATATGGCCTCGGACCTTCTAAAATATCGAACAGCTTATGCACTCTGTCATTACTCATTATTGATTACGAACCATTTTATACTTTTGCTGTTACTTATAGGGACGAGAGACTTCACATCAAAAATGTTACGCTAAGCATCACTATCTTTTTGATAAATGAAGGCTTTGCACTAGGATAACTTTGAAAAGCTGGATGTTTACAATATTCAAGTCTGCAAAGCCATGTCCGTGTCTTTTACGTTAAAACATACTATCCATCCGTCAAATTTCGCATTCGCAACCTACAAAACTTTTTTTGCAAGCTGCCCCACATATATACGCCAACGCTATTGCCATATAACGAATTTCGCCGAGTTTCTCTCTCTAAAATTGTACGACTGTGTATAAAACAGGAACTCAAGATAAATTATCCAGCTAGACTGTAGCTGTGTTCGTGCAAAAACTGACCCAAAACACGTTTCTCCAAACTATCAATCAAAAAGAGAAAAACTGAAAAAGTCCATATAAGCTTAGCCTACAGCCACAATATATCCGTCTAGCTTCATGGTGTATTCACGACTGACAGACGCTGAGAAAATTAATGACAAAAAACTTTTTGTTTTTCGTATGGAAAGAAACGTTGCTGATAATGGTCTTAATGATGATAATAAAAGTGGAACAACGTAACTTTGATGGCATATACTATAACAAACAACATGGCATTTTTTACTGGCCACAGACAAGAATGTATAGCAAAATGTCAAATGACATGATTCTTCCAGTTTTTTTCCATTTTACCTTCACATAATAAACGGAATGATTCAATACGATTCATAAAATTACAATAAAGTGCCTAGTTCATTTTGTCCGGTTTCAATTCGCCCACATACAATAGCAGACAACCTACATGGAACAATTTGCATAATAAGGATTTATTTCTCCAATTGACAACTTAAAGTAGGCACAGTCCACATCAACGAGGTTAGGCAGAGCAGTAAGGAAATAATTTATATGACAATTTTAAGGATACTGAAAACGTTCATAAAATGATCTAATCAGCTTCTTGTCGTTTACAAAAGATGTACTGTATTGCAATCTTGTATATGAAGACTACATACATATAGAATGCAAATCGAGATGGGAAAAGAATAATTTTACGAGTGTTGGTTTTTTTTGGCATGGCACATGCATAGAACAGAAAGTATGTAGGTAATACTTACATAGCAGAAGCAGCTTCTGGTTAAACTCCATTTTATAAAATTGGCTCAAATATATTTTAACTGGCCTCATTTGTCAAGTTGGATGAGACAACCAGACGGGTGGTTTCACCAATCACCAATTTGTTCTGCATAAATGTTAATGTTTCTTGTTTTTCAGCATACGGAAATAAGTACATACAGACAAAAAATATGTGCACATTTAATGTGTCACCATCACCAGTAACATAGAAGTTGTAATATTGATTGACTGTATAATAGAAAACATGTAGGCATATCAGTAACTTTCTTTCCTTATAAAAATATGGTGAACTTTGTGGTGTGCACACTGGCTTCAGTTTACCTATTAAAATATTTTGCTGGGTAATAAGAGCTAGACCACAAGGGTAAAAAATTCGTCTTCCAATAATGTAGACTCATAAACACAATGAATTCTACATGGGTACACATGTCCATTCTAAAAGACCAACGGCGACGCTACACACACACACGGATCAAAATATAAATCTCATAGGATTGAATGGTAATTTTTTATTGCGTTCTTAATCCACCACATAAACCATCATCTTTCCTTTGCACGATGCTTGTTTTACAATAACCGGACACGCAGATGGGGGATCTCACGCACAGCTAATCAGCTTATGTAAAACACAAAGTCTCGGTGGATAGAGGATGCTCACATATATCGTTTGGGTATTATACACACATTAAAATTCAGAGGAATTAAAATGTTTTTTAAACAGCTGAGGAGATTGTACTTATGTACATATTAGCCAAACGGCGACATGACCTTTTTGGTTATCAATTGTCCAGCTCAATTGTACGTGATCCAATATGACGGTGTGAAGTTCTACATAAACAAAAACTGTTTGTTTTGTGTGTGTGTGTCACTGTCGCCAATAGAAGGAAGATGTCTGTTTCTCAACTCACTCAATTCAGTTGACATGTCAGAAAATCTGAATGAATATATTTTTGATTGCACTGATGTACTTTAGCTACCGCAGATTATTCCTTCTCAGCAGAGCAGACAGAATAACTGGACACTATAGTAGACAATGATCACGATGATGATCGAGGTCTGCTAGGCTTCTGCTGCTCTTTTTCACTGTTCCAGTGGATATTTCTATATTATTATGTAACTATTATTCTTATGCCACTGAACTAAACCACTGAACACTGGTGTATAGTGACTATGAGGGAAGGAAGTAGACACCGATTTATGTTTGTGTGGAAATTGTGGTTTTTTTAGTTTGCAGGGTTTACATGGATTTTGTTGAGTTCACAAGACAAGTTTGTGAAAGCAGAGTTTCCTTCCACTTCGTTCCGCTGACAAGACTTGTTGTGCGAGTGAACAAGTTTTACATATAAATGCATACACACTTCTGCTTATCACGAGCTACTTCTTGGGACAAGTAAAGTTATATAACCGATAATGATAATGTAAAATGCAGTCTATTGTCTTTGACAATGTTCTGAAGATACTGAACTGATGATACGATGTGATATGTGTTGACTGCTTACACAGCTTCTTTGGCTGACACTTTTAGCTGAAGTCAGCGTGTCACTGTACATTTACTACTATGCTATTTGCTGTTGAATGACAGTAAAAAGACGTGAAGTTCTTGGCCTTCCTTTTTAGAGGAGTAATAGTACAGACAGATATGTTTGTATATCAGTAAATAGATATTGCACTAACCACCTAACCAGTGGGCATCTTCAAATCAACTAGTTGTTAAAAAGCACTATAGTATAGTAGTCTGCATCAAGAGACACACTACGCTTCTTCTCAGGATGCCTTTGGTCTTCAATCTTCTCCTCCTCAGTCAACTCTCCACCACCATCAGTCACCTCACATCATAAACTTAAAAACATGCCTACACTGACATGGCAGTTGTGTTGACTGTCAGGTATGCATAAAAAGTATTTATGGCTGAGGAATAAATTTTTGTGTACTACTAATATTATATTGTTTGTATTCTTGTTGTCATTATTGTTGTTATTACTAGTAGTACGCGATATATTCATAAACTGTTCTCCACCAACTTCTTTTACCAATATACTATTGCGCTCGTATATACGCACTCTATTGAACAATGAAATGTATCTGCTTGGTTTTTTGGTGTATAAATGCAAAACTAAAGGAGACGATGTATCATCACGTCATCATCGTCAACCAGCTTGTCTCTTTTGTCTTATGACTGACTGTGAATCAAAATCATATTTTTATGACGACGATGATTATGATAACTTCTGTAGATTTAAGTAAGTAGGTATGTAAAATACCATTTATATATAAGTTATAAGTTTACGTTTACGTACACCACATGTATCGTATATATACGAGTGTTTAGATAGGAGGTGTAATAAAAGTCACTTTTAAACAATTCACAAAACTGACTCGTGTTTCATCCTTTCATTTCTTTCTCAAGCTTTACTGGCTCTATGTAACTTTTAGCTTTTGATAAAGATGACTGATAGTAACTACATATATGCCTCGTTGTTTGCTCATTCAGTCCGATAAGAAATTTTTTCTCTCCTGCAGAATATTTTTGTTTTTTATTCACCTTTTAACGTCAACAAAAAAGCCAAGTATGTATGGACGTTTCAATGTTCGTCTAAATAATATGATGTACCCACTCACTCGCTTTGCCACTACTGACGATCATCCTTTAAGTTTAAACACACTCAGCACACTACTACTTCTATTGAATTCATCATCATCCTCATCAGGAGAAAAAGTTATGGCTTAGAAAATAGATAACGAGATGATGTGTTATTGTGTGCACTGTTTATATCACTACATAATAGGACGATGATGGCACCTTGTTTTTTTATTTGGGTATGCATACGTAGTGCAGCTAAGGATTAAAACGAATATAAAAAATGAGAAAAATGCGTGAAGTACTTTGGTTTTCAGCTTCCCCAGAAAATAAGAGCTAGACGAATAAAAGCAATTCTTCTCAGTATGTAATTCCAACCACGCTTGCTTTTATTTTGTGATTTCTTATTCAGCCATTAACCTTCAGAGTTGCTCTTAATGAACATTTTAGATTTTTCACTGGATGATGTCTTCTTCCTCACAAGACGTTTTGCAGATAAAAAGAATAATATAATGAGTGAGTGATTTCTTAGATTAGGAAGTGGTTTCACATTGCACAAAAGTTTTGGTATGAAAGTAATAATGCCCCATTTCAAAGAACAGTATTAATAATTTTTTTGGTATAATTTGACTGACAACGATCCACACGATATGCATGTAAAGCATACAAATATATGCCGTAAAACAAGATGATTTTCAGCAAGAGCTCTGACAGCCTACCAAATCCCACCCGTGTTACCGAGTGACTGGAGACAAGAGTTGAGTTGAGACTAGGTTTTACCTAGAAGCATTTGCTCGCTGCCTTTTTTACTTGTACCTCACCAGTCACTCCACTACCGACAACAGAAAAGACTGAGGAGAACCACTTTTGCTCTCCACCAGCTTCTGTGCTGCTTGCGTTGCAATCATGACAAATGGCAAAAGCACATATGGAAAAGGCAGTGCTCACGGTTGTACGTGAATGAAGCAATATAACGGTGGCTGGTGATAGGGAGAAGTGAGATGTAAAATAACATGCAATTTAAACGAAACAGGAAAACTCTCCAGCCAGCTTAGGTCCCTTACTGCCTAGGATAAGTCCAGTTGTTTCAACTGGGGTTACCTACGACAAAATTGGCATTAGATGAAAGGATGAATGAATGAGCAGAGTATGGTATGGGAGCAGATGTGTGTCCTACAAAATAGATATAAACAGTACACAAAATCATATACACATCACATATCTTTGAGAAAAAAAATTGCTTCATTTTTTCATCGCATGTTTAGCATAAAAAAGAAACTCTCTAATGCTACTATATTTCTAGGAAAATATACGATAAGTTTACTTATTTGAAATATCAGAACACGGGGAAACTTTGCAAGTCATACAGTTGCTATTTACATTAAAACTCGTACCCTAATGTCCCATATATTAGTGCAAGGATTTCAATCATTTTATGTAATTTTCTATAATGCATAAAATATTGGATAGGCCATAGGCAATTTTGATTGAAAATTGTGCTGAATCATACCAAGAAATGTTGAACTTTTATCAGCCAAAGTGAAATTGCACTTTTATTATGGTTGCTTGATATACACAAAAATATGTTGTACACATAAAATGGCAAAGTTACATAACAGCTTAATAATTAAAAGAAAACAAATTAGAGCGCTTATAAAAGGAAAAGTACGTGTGTGTAGTGTGTGCATTAACATCGCTAGCTGATTTTTTTGAGAAAGATAAACAAGGTGAGATAATCCAGGTCCTGGTTGGTATATTATACCTCATGTTTTTTTCCAATGTAGGTCTAGGTTCTAATTTCGCTTTCGATTCAGCTACATGTACTCCTGGGTTTGTTGATAATAGTAATAAAAACCTAAAATACAAAGCAACAGCGATTACGGCGCAGTCTTTAATAGTGGGACACACCTAAATCTAAGTGATTATTGCATAGGTCCATCATAATGGCGATAAATGTAGGGTCAGTATTCAAAAGCATTTATTACTGTCGGCTTTCAGCTGTTGTATATAAACTATTTTATTATTATGTGGCCTTATTGTACTGTTTGCTTTTTCTGATGACACACACCAAAAATCCTCTTTTCCATCACTTTCCCCCTTCCGTCGTTCCTCGTTTATAAAAAAATATTCGTTGTGTGATTATCGCGATGGTCCTTACAGATCATATATGTATTACATACATGGTTTTCTAGTGCCATCACATAAATCTACATTGTGTGCGTTCTGCAAGCCTTTGTGTTTGTAGAGCCATGCTGCAATATGACTCTCATTGGGACTGGTCACGGCTGCTTCAGATTGATTTCTATCGATTATTCACAAAGTCTATTTATATGTACACATTAAATGTTCTCTTTTCTGCTCTTCTCTCTGATCATCATCAGAGCAAACGAGACGATAGTAAAAGTATGTGTTTGCTTTATGGTTTCAGGGGATTCACACTATTCACACCTCCAAATACCAAATACATCAATTGATTATTCTGGTATGCCCTCCCTATCCTCAGATTGCAGACAAGACAAGTCAGTCATAAAATACCCCAAAAAATGCCTATAGACCTACTACTATACTAGATGACGATGTAGGGTAGAATAAAACAATGCTTTTTAAGTGCGCATACCAAAATACATAGAAAAACTCTAGTTTTCTATTTCCAGACCATATGGACTCCTGATACGATTTTTTGGGACAGGAACACAATAATGGATTATTTTATTGCGAGGAAAAAGTCTTCACTGTTCAGACCGACAACATTATCATCACACATCATTCAATTCTTTTTTTTTCCTTTCTCTCTCATCTTTTCTGTTTTCCTCTTTGACTGGCTAACCTATTATGCTCATTCTAAAGCTTTTGTCATAACACACGCTGAAAATTTTTTTACTACTTGTCCTGAGCTTCATCATCTTCATCATGAACACTATACAAACGTCAAACCATAAGGCTTAGACATGTTTTAAGCAAAAAATACGACAATATTGAGAGGAAAATCAACACCAAACCATGCCACCATTGCATTTCAGTGCCACTATCACTGACATGTCATGTTCGTATTTTATGGTGTACTTTCCACTAAAATGAAGTACTTCTGCAATGTCACTGTAAGGTGTTATGGTGTTATGTATTGTAATGATGATGATGATGATGATGTAATGTAAGTAAGCGGATGAAACAAGTAAAAGTACCTCTCACATTTACATCCTTCATAAATCCTTGGCTTAAGCATACGAAAAATATTAAACAGCAGCAGAGAGATGTATATTACTATCATATATCATATTTATAGATAGGTATATATCAAGTATTTTTGGCACCCTAAAGTTTTAAAAAAATACTTAAATGTTTTTTTCTATTTAATCAGTCTCTTTGGGTGATCAGGAGAAAATTTATGGGTAAACGTCGTTGTATGCATGTTAATTCATCTCGTATTATCTGAAATTAAACACGTTTACTAATGGGAATTTTGAATTGAAGTTCACATAAGGATGACCTCATTTTACCCAAGTCCTACATTCTGTGTAGGTATACAATACAACTTTTGCAATCAGCGTAAGGACAACATTATTTGTTTGGAAAGTACGAAATATAATCAAACGGACGTAAATGGCAAGCCACATAATATGTACAAAATACATTTTGTATGTATATAAAGCAACGAGTTGTTGGTTGCAGGGCGTTTATAGTGAGATAATCTAATTGTGTTTTACGGCATGAAATCTGATATAATCAGAAGCATAAAAACTGCACATGAGCTATTTTGGTGGAATTTAATACGGGATGTCAGTCATTTAGGTACGTAGTCTTTACAGAACACCGAATGAAACCTAATTTGTAAATCTCTCATTTCTTGTACAAATCCTGCCATTTGTTTTCACATCCTCTTCTTATTCGATTACTCCAGTTTCATTATTCAGTTTGGTGCAATATACTGACGTAAAGCCACCATGAAAATGATGAGAAATAGTGCTCATGATGATGACGATGATGAAACATCCATCCCTGAACACATCAAAGTTGACTTTTCTTACACAAAATGTAGTTGCTAAATTGATGGATGTTTCTAACGCAAGAACGCCATCGCATCAGATAAAAATCCAGACGAAACAGCCTGCTTTTAGATTGAAGCAGATACATTATTTTTTTCTTTCTTTTTTGACTGCATATAGGACAACTTTTAACTACTTAAGCCTTAAGCTACTAGTGTACGCAGTTCTACATCATACAAGACAGAGAAAATAAGTAACTCAATCTATAGTTTTTTTTCTTCATGTATAATAGGCATACAAGAAGTTAATCTCTGAATCGTTTTGTAAGAATGAATACGGAAGAAGAGTGTATAACATAAAAAGGTTGAATGAGTCTCAGTCATCTTTAATCTTTACAGTAGTGTACTACTGGGTCGATTGCGTGCAATGTGTGTGTACTTCAAATGTAGAGAGTAGTAGTAAGACTTACATAAAGTGAGAGATTGTGATAAAAGCATGGAATAAAAAAGAAAGCACAAAACTACACCTTATTATATCAACTCTTTTCCACCAAGCATAATATTATACAATATTCATGACATGTAAGATAATATCGAAAGAAGGAGAAGTGTACTACTGTTTTGTCAGTCGTTAAACTGCACTAAAAAAGGTTATTCAGGATAAATTTGTAACAACTATAGTCATACTGTTTGTAACTGATGGGATGAGAAACGAGAGGCTGCTAACTGTTATGCCTCCTCAATTATATAGATGAGATGATGAGAGCCCTAGTTGGCGCCAGTGCCAAAAGATCAAGGAAAAAGACTCAAAACGGTTACCTATGTATGTACATGATTCAGTAGTAAATTCGTTTCTGGTTACTGGATCTGTCTCAATATTAGAGAGAGAAAAAGGGAGTCGACGAGAACAAAAGGGAGACTGATTGGGGAAAATCAAATTACTTGAGATTCGTTAAGACTCCCTAAAAAACATCACATACATATCTACTTATGATCTTCAACTGCTCCTGAACCTCAAGTATGTCAATGTTGTACACCTCCTCCCTGTAGATATACATATAATGTTGGTCGTCCCATCATAATATTACTTCTTGATCTTCACTCCTTACAAATTAATTTATTATTTTGTCTACCACCAGCAAACAAATTTGGTGAAATATGGGGAAGCATTTATAAGGCAGGCATATCTGAACAACGTTCTGTGCAAAATATATACATTTTACAGTTGTAGCAGCTTCAACATAATGCTGCCTATACTTGACAGTGAGCTAATTTAGTACAATATTTAACATTTGAATACACGCTTCAATCATTTTTGCTCTTTTACAGTGGTATTTGCTATCTCCCTACGCAATCATCGTGTTGACAGTCCTTGTTGGCATAATTCAAAGAAAGTGAAAAGAACACAGAACGTCGGGGAAAATACTTGCTTACTGACTGTATACTGCCAGGACATGTATAACCCAATTTAATTTACTCTCCTGTCTTCAAGAAGAAATCAATGCACAATTTCAGAGTTTGTGCTCTTGAAGAAAACGATTTATCATTCTTTTCATCTACTCAGAGCAAAAGATAAAAACAAAAACTTGAGCAAGTGAAACATGTTCTCCTGGAAAAGTTGGTCACTTATACTCATTCTCGTCAATGTATTCAGTGGTAGATATCGTTTTTCCGGTTAAAACGACCACTCCACTCAACTTTTGACCTAATACTCTAAACAAACACACACACTCACCAGAAGAAGATGATGACCGAATCCAAGTTTTTTAAAAAAATACGTAACAAACGACAACGCCAAACTGTAGTTGAATGATGAGTTGTTGATGAGCATGAGGGGCTATTTAGGTCAAATGAATTGCCAACAAGCAAACAAATTCAACGTACCAACCAACCCGTTAAACGCTGTTTTTTATGATCGTGTAAAAGTTTTCAAAGTGGAAAAGTTTGATTTCCGTGGTATGCACCATGTTAGAAATTTGCTGGATAAGATGAAAAAAGTCTACAGAACGTAAAATGATCATCAATACGCTTTTTATGTCCATTCATTCATCTGCAGACCTTGCTTGTGCATCATGAATATCATGATGATGATGATATAAACAGAGCAATTTTTTTGCTGCCTTTTCAACTAAAGTTAGCATGACTTTATTTATCAAGAAAACTCGTTTATCATTATCATCGTTATCATCAGTATCAAAAAGGCAGTAGCAAAAAATGAGTGCAATATAAATTGCGTCCATGATGCTACATGCTTATTATTACATTCATAACTTTGTGTAAAACAAAGTATACACGATCCGCCTTGAATTGCCTCCTTGTAAATGCTACTGTCTGATGTTATGCCTTTTAGTATGTAATATCATTCATATTATCAGTATGCCATCATATCATCATCATCATCAACCCAGCCAGGTCCATTAAAGTAATTGAATGAAAGCTTCCATCAGTCACTCAGCCAGTGTAACTTTTCGCCCTCGTTAGCGTCAACTTTATAATAATGTTGATGTGTCGTTGATGATCAGACTTTTTCTTTTACATTAGTACCTATATAATATACTCAATGATTTTCAAACCACTTTGAAGGAACACGCAAGTTCATAAATGCTTCTGTGTAGTTTGAAATATAATTTGGATACTTTACAAAAGCAACATTTAAATTATATTCATTAACAACTGAGCTGGAAAAGAATAATCTCCTTTTGCAAAGAAACACATATATATACATTTTCCCTTAACATACAGTTTAAATTAGGCATTCAGCTGAAAAAAAAGTTTTTGTATTCCATGACATTGTAAGTTTCACCACAGGACAGCACATTAAATGATGATGATGTACAAAGTAGTATGAATGGTGCAAGAGTCTGCAGGCTAGTAATCAAGATCAAAATGAATATACTGGAGAGCAGTTATGGTTGCAATGTCAGCGTGCACCGTGCAGTGTGCACTATTGAAATTCATTTTTATTGTTTAGCTTGATTATTATATGCCATAATGCTGTGTGCTAGAGTGAGTTGTGAGTTTAGTACGTGTTCTGCACACAGGGAGCTTCATCTTAATCGTGGCGTTGTTGTTGTTGATCTACTTTTGTCAAAAGCGCCGGTTCACTGACTTTAATGAAACACTGGAAAGAAAGTAAAATTCCGTTTTATTTATGTTGATGCTGCTGCTCAGGCATGCATGACATGCCTCCACAGGGCCTTGGTACAAAACACATGCATATAAGTAATGGTAGAACGTTTTATACAAATGAACAAAACATGATCTACAGTAGAGTAAAAATATACTACTATCTACACGACTGTCTCTCTGATGGCAATAAAGCTACTGATGCTTCGAGCTAAATTTATTACAAAGGTTATACATTTATATCGGTATGCATGACATGATCCCTTACGGGTGGTTTTGGTGCCTTGGATTCCATTACCAGAGACCACATCAGCTTTGCATGCTTACATAACTACGATACATACAGTGCATATTATTTATAACATCTACACACGGGCCATTTCATTTTTTTAAATTTTATTCATTCCACCCTTCCCTTCTTTACTCTTCCCTTTTTTCGAATGTTATGATTCTTGCCTTTTATCCCCTTTTATTTATTTATTGATGTTAAACCTTTCATGATCGACGAACTACTCACCTGGCTTTTTTTCTTTGATCATGTTATTGCAACTATCCAAAAGGAAGAGAGATAAATACACACAGCATTCGATAAAAAATAGTGCCGCACGCATGTTTGATCACAAAAATAGAGCCAGTGAAAGAGTAAACGGGGAAAAACAGAAATGTATAGCAGCGCAAAAAAAGACACGCATCATACAGTACCATTATTATTCAGTGTTCACTCAGCTACTTAAATTTGGTTTGTATAAAGAAAAGCAGTTAAGTTTTTTTAGTTGTGTCCTTCCCTGTAAAACAGCACATAAACAGAGAAAAAACAGACAGTTGGACATCCATAAAACATGAACACAATATGAACAGTTTGTTTGTTCATGTTAAAACTCTGTTCGTGTGTATCATCATCTTTCATTCATGCGAGATTTTGTTTTTTCTAAGGTCCATCAAAAACGTAATATAGTGTTTCTCTCTTTCTCGGGACTTGGGACATGCAGAATGCAGACACAGCAACAACAATAACAACAAGCGATAAAGTAAAACCATATACAATTTGAAGTTTGATACATAAAATATGCTTGTTGAGGAAGAAAGAGTTGGAAGTTTTTTACGATATGCGCGTGTACAACATATTTATTAGGTCAATACCATCATCAACTCATCTTTTTGGCTTTTCTCTTTTTCCTACTCTTTCAGCAGCCTAGTGATGTGGTGTACTCAAAAACTGAAGGGGTTGGTAAACACAATAATATTTTGTGTGGTGGACTGCGGTTTTGACAGGATTTTGTCTCCCTTCTTGTTATAGCTCTCGTCTCTGCCCGACAGAAAAAAAATGGTCGTAAAACAGAGTCGTAAAAGAATGTAAATAGCTTTTGCCAAAGTTGTTTTCAATACGCAAATATGCAGGAATTAAATGAAATGGTTTTTTAGCAAAATAAAAAATAAACAGAATGAGTTGAGCGTGTAGCTAGTTAGTATTTGGGTAACACACGACAAAGGCGCATGTCTTCCTCGTAACAATAATAATAAGAAGACTGTTTGCTGTGTGTAATAACTTATAATATGATGATGACGATGATACTTTTTTTAATGATTAGCATACCGCACATATACACAATCATATAGGCATCATCTTCATAATATGCAAAATAGCATCCAGCAGGTTAAAAAAATTGTACGTGGAAATACAAACGTACGCAACGGCTGAAAGGTTTGTTTGCAACATTGTACAAGCATGAAATGTATTAGGAAGAACCAGTAAAGTGATATGTGATCCACCATCAAAAGAAATAAAATTTGAAAGGATTGCAGGATCGTAAAAGGCTTTCAGCTATGAAATTCATCTGATATGTATCCTAACCATTATTTCCTTGTCTAATTAATTACACGGTGCTCTTTCTTTCCTGGTTAGTTATACATCTGTCTGTCTGTTACTGCTGCTGTCAATGGATCTCTCTCTCTCTCTCCAGCTTTTTCTGCTGTGTGGCCTAGTATAACATGCCTCTCACTGGTTTTTTGATGTCGATGTCGAAGGATTTTGATAAAAACACGGAATGATGGGTTAATGCTGAATTTGTGATGCTACTTTACCTTACACTCATAGTAGTAGCCGTGGTAGGTAGATATTATCTTCTGGTAGTAGCAGTAAAAGTACTGGTAAAGCAGTAGTGACGGTGGCACTACAAAGTGGTCATGATGATGATAAGCTGTCATGTGTCATTACAATATTTTTGTGTAACGGTTCCTGATTACGATCTGCCTGTGGTCAAGTCTAGCAAATATGAAAAAAAACACTACACAGTACCATGTCATAGAACACAAGTAAAAGCTGATCAGTAAATCGGTGTGCTCATCATCAGCAGCAGCATTATTAAATGAATGACCATTTTAATGTATGGAGATGTACCACAATTCACAAGCTACACTTTAGTTAAATTAGGTATGTATGTATGTAGTAGAGAAAAACAAACAGTGAGCAGTTGTTGGTGAATGACAGTTCCTTGAACTTTTCACTCATTCAACCAAATTATCCAACAGGATAAAAGTAAAAAGACGAAACTCACCGCAAAAAAATGAAGATGATGATGATGAAGGTTTTTAAATGCCATCAAAATGCACATATATGCATGCATGCTGATAATGCATGCTTGTCAATCCATACAATTTCGTCAGTATCTGTTTCATTTCATTTTCATGATGTGAGGCGATGTGTGTGTAATTTTGTTAAAATACTAGCTGTCAAATACTGTCAACTGTGACATGTAATCTCTCGCTACAGTGCTGAAGAAGTAGTAGTGATTTCAAAAGGAAAAATATTATTATCTGTTATTAGTATACTGGAGGCTTTCCTCTTTGATGTACACATTGAAACGAAGAGTACATTCACCAATAATCTTCCGGGCAAAAACACTGTATTCCACGTGCAAATTATTATGTCGACATGTGCCACTTATTTTTGGTTCCGATGAGAGAAATACTCATTTCCTTTTTTAGAATTTTTTTTCGGATCAATCAGAAATAAGCTGATGTGTGTATGTGGGTATTCTCTGGAGGATGGAGGATTACTTTCCCCGTGTGTGTAAGCATGTTTCAATTCATATACAATTTTCCGTGATCGTAGATAAGTACATAAAAGAGCTTTCAAGTTTACTCATCTTACCAGGAGAAGATTAAATTCTTGTAGGATTCGTTTTGGCCGCCCACGAGAAAATGATGAGAGTAGCTTCTTTTTTTTGTACATGGAAGAATGAATGGCGCAACTGATTTTTGACTTACCCCATTATGAACAGCTCTGCGTCTTTACCATGTAACTTTTATTTTGTGTTAGATCATGGATCCAAAATCATCGAAGACAAGCTTACAAATAGTACATTACAGAATATCACACAGGTCTTAGATTTATCAAACGTAAATCTAGGACAAGACGAGGTAGAAGAAAGGAGACTATGGATGGAGGATGAAAATCAAACCAAAATAGGACGAAGTTGTGACGTGATGAAAGCTCTTACCTGCAACAACCATAACTTTATTCACTTATTTGATACGGCAGCAACTTTATATGGGGTGGTACTCCCATAAAAATAGCATTAAAGAGATAATATTGTATTTCACACACGAACACAAATGTCCTTTTAATTTAAAAATTGTAAAATCCCCTTTTTATATGCCTTTAGATATTGTTGACCATGTCATTGAGAATCCTGCGCCATTTATCAGTTTACTTTAAGGTAAAACTGCAATTAACAGCTATAAAAATGTCCATGTCGAAAGTTGATAGTGATAAGATGTTGCTAATGTGGCAGTAAAAAAAACCTCCCCGGCAGTGTAGCAGCAGCAGTAGTAGTAGTAGACAGACATCAAAATGCCTTTGCTATGCGTTGTCTATTAATGTATCAAATATCACCAATTTACCTACTGCTGCTACTGCTTCGATAACATGCGTACCTAACCACAACCTAGTTGATTACATCATCATATAACAAAATAATCTCATCACATACTTTTGTACACAGTTGATAGCAGCAAGCATTGTTGCAGACCTTTATACTCTTATTGTGCATTAAAAAGTTATAGAGGAGCTTTCTGATTCTGATTTTTTTATTAGGTAAATGTAGCATTGTATATGTGTCATGCCTATTCCAGATATATTTCACTTCCCTTGCTATCAAAGCCAAAGCCATCAGCTTCCCTAATAAAGTTCTTTAGGTCCCGTTGTCAATGTCGTCGTATTATTATTATATTTTTTGTTGTTGTTGATCTCTGATATCTATTGAATGCTGTGATTTTACGATAATGAAGCGGTTTCGTATCCGTTTGTCTGCCTCTACATGCATAATTTTTTTAACCTATACTTTTCTACCACTGGTCAATAATGGTTCTATTCGTTTGTGAAATTTCAAATACATATATGCTTGTCTTTACTATAATACCAGGCACGAGCAAACGATCAAAGTAATTACATATTGTATTCACTATTTCAAAAAAATAACGTTAAAAGCCATTGTATATCCCATTCATTCATCCTCAGTATAATCATCTCATCGTGCTCACCGGGTTCGGCTTACGGTAGTGGCGGTATCATCAACTATCAATGTAAAACGCATTCTTGTAAAAATGGAAGCATGCAGACATGGTTATCTTTTCAAGCACTCGTCTCTACTTGTACTCCATGCAAATCCTTACACATCTCTTGGCTTATTATTTTCCCTTCATCAACCGAAATAATTGCTATATCCTCATTACAAATTATTAACATAGTAAAGTATGCAAATGCATATGCATACATATTATACGTAAAAGAACATTCACTGAGATTAAATTATAATAACTTACTGCTTAGATGGAAATTCACCTGTAATCAGGTTAAGAAAATTTCTAGTAATCTTGAAACAGAAAATTAAGTTGTTCTTG
>JAHZMZ010003655.1:0-18755 GCA_027743805.1 Lepidocyrtoides sp. E14 | reverse complement strand
AGAAAAGTGTTCTGCTGCATATGTGGCGGCAATTCAATATATACCTTTATGAGATACATATAAATGGAATGAACTGAAGAAGCCAGTTTTTTACATCATTGCATTTGGGTTTCTTTAAGCAGTCCCTTATTCTTCACCTTTTATAAACTGAGCAAACCAAAAAATTGTACATGCATCTGTCGTACACTAACAAACTACCACAGTGAAGCAAGTAGGGATTTGATCTTGTGCAGCTGTCCAGTCTATTCAACACTTGAAACTGAACAGGTACATATATACATGCTACAGGAATGGAAAATATTTGTGTCCAGTTCTCTAAGCAGAATAAATAGTCAGCAATCTCCAGACAAGTAACAGTACACCAGAACATCTTCCCTCGCACTTGTTTCTCAACGAGGAGGGGGAGAGGCTAATGAAAATGAGTCAAAATCATCGTGAAGTTGTGTTGTCACTTGTCAGTAAAATTGTTAAAAATCGTTTTCTTTCGTTAAGAAAGATTTTTGAGAGAGAAGCAGTGTATTTGTATTGTAGTAGAATAAGCATACAGCACTTATCATGATATCTTGTTTCCAGCTTAATTCTGATAAAGCTTGGATGTCTGTCCAGCCAGCGACCAACGTTTCTCTGTTCATAATTTGTCTTGACGTTGGTATTCTATTTTTCACAAGAACTTCCATTGCCAGCCTCTAGCGAGTTCCCTTAAAGCAGCGATTTATATTTCTCCAGGCCTATCGTTAGTCTTCCTTCTTTTGTAGTGGCGAGTAAGAAAAAATCTCTTGTAATCTTGGAGAAAAAAAACTAAATTAGTTGCAGAGAAAGGAAAAATCTGTGTTCTTGTTTATCGCTCTCTTCTACTGTGGGAGGACGAATAGTAGGAGGAGGTGGAGAAGTGTTACGGTAATATTTCTCCGTCATCATTTTTCCCGACCTCAAGAAGAAAAACGACATTTCTAATGAAAAGAAACGAGGTGCAATACGTCTTAAGTAGTAATGTAGCATGGTGTTTACACTTGCATTAGAGAACCAGGAGGAAAACACAATAAATGTCTGTCTAATACTATGTATCCGTCCGTACAAATACTTTTTACAAACATACCGATACCAAAGAAAGGCACGCACGGCTTTAGAAATAAAAGCAAAAATTTACTTATGAATGCTTATTCAAAAGCTTGCAGCGGCATCCTTTCACTATAGCCTTGTTGGTAAAAGGGGTGTTGCTTACATTACCGTCAAATGAAGAAGAAGGTATGTTTCTGATGAGAGTCATTTTCGGTTTACGTACAACAACAGTCACCCAAAGCTCACACTTGAGGCTGATATTACCAACTGGACCAGTCACTAAATTTGTTACGGTGATGATATATAAGCAATGAGAACGGGACACCTTTGTAGTCAATGTGCGGCTCAACTTAAAACATAGTGAGCTAACTTCACTTAACCTTTCCCTTTAGACGTCTGATGCGGTACGTGTCATTACATTCAGAAATAACTTCCAGCACGCATATTATACCTGAGAGAATCATACAAGCAAACTGGAAACCCTAATTCTAATTTTTGTGTGTAAGGGATCGACTAAACGACGATAACGTGGAGAGATATCTACACTTGGAATAATAACTAACGCCATTGTAAAGTGTTGAGAAGATGTTCAAATCTGGAAGAAATAAGATAAAAAATTTTTCGGCATGTTTTCAGAATGAAAGACGTTTCAAGCAGGTATATTAGAAATATTGGTATCTAGTATTGAAAACCATGAAACCATATGTGTATATGTGCAACTGTTATGAATATTTTTATTTTTATATCCTCATTCACATGATTTGAGCAGCAGCACTAACGCAAACTTCTTTAGATTACAAACAATTGTGTTTGGAGTTTCCCCCTTCCATGCATAATTAAGTTGGGTTTTCTTGCTCAGTGCTAGAATTACGTTTAATTTTTTAACGTGATCAATGGATGTATGATATGATATGCATGAATATATTTTGTAAGCCCATGTTTAAATCTTATTTCTTTGCTGTTCTTGCAGAAATAAAGTAGTACTTCTCCTTTACTGATCTCTTTTTCGGTTGTCTTGCCTCATAGAGTAAATTATAAATGAGCATGATCAATCATCAGTTTTTTTTCTGCCTTTCATTTTATCCTCTATGATTTCTAAGCCGATGGTTAAACACATGCATATTATATTCAAGTATAAAAATGCTGGTTTTGATGTATGGAAATGAAGGGTGGTGCTTGAAATCTTTTTTATATACTTTAAACGGATGAATAAACAAAGATGGGAATCTTTGCTTATAATGTGCTTAGTTCATAGAACTAGAGAAATTTTATTTTGAATGTCGGCACTCGGCTGCTCACTTTTCATGCTAACGACATTGTAAGAAATATATGATGACAACGAAATTGATGAGTGTGTAACCTAAATATTTTCTGAGATGCAACCGATTTATAGTCGACGATTTATTTCACTGAGTGTGCGAGACTATTTTTTTTATAAATTCTTATGTAAAGTATGGTTGGTTGACTAAATCTTGTGTAAACTGTTGATACATAATATACCCCTTTACAAAACCATGAAATGTGGTATAATTTTGCAAAAAAATAGGAGTTTGCTAATCAATATCTGGCTATTTTGTGGTTTCTGAGGGAAAAATAAGTAGACAAATTTTCACAATTCGATCCCATCCGTGTGCAGCGAAGCTCGTGCATACATTCAATTCTTTGAAAAAAATACTATAAGTATAAAAATGTCTTGTTGCAATACATTGTAATAATATCATAATTGTATGTCAGATCAGTTGTGTGCAAAAAAAATTAGAAATGCATCGAAAGGAAGAAAACATGTATGGTTATATAGTTGGTTATAATGAGTTATGACTATTTAAGTAGCGGCGACATTATTACTATAACTTGCTAGTTTTGCCACACTGCAAATTGACGTGTGTACATATATGTATAAGGTGAGGCGACTGCTATTGCCGCCGCCACCGTGGCAGATTAACAGGGCTCATTAAACATAATCATTCACCACCACAAAAGAGTATTACACACATCACGGGTATACTTGGGAAAAAGGTGCGCAGCTCTTGTTGTTTGTGGTTGATCGAATGACGAGATTCTCAATATTACTATTACTGCCAATGCTCGTTTGTGTGCATATCTATGCATCGTTGTTTTTATATGCAAAATGCACCTCAAGAGAATGTGGCACACACATCACACCAAATTAGGTTGATTTCTCGAACTGATAAAAAGGTTTTAACGATGCTAAGATAAAAAAGAAATGGAAGGATCATGTGCTCTCTTCAGTCCATTTGTGGTATTGGCATAATTTTGTAACCTGTGTCATGATGATGATCATACCTACCAAGTAGCGCGAAATGTGCATATGTATAGCAGTAATATACGTAATGTAAATGGAGATATACATACCTTTAATCGATGACTCAAATCTCCTTCTGTCCGTAGAAGTGGATGAAGAGGATGTTTTCAACTTCTGTAATCAATGATCTGTTAACTAGCGTGCTGTTAGTTTTTTCAAGGGATCCCTTAAGAAAAATATGTATAATCTTTCCTCGGCTAATTAACGTTGTGATGTATGATTTTTATAATAGCACACTACACGGCTTTGTGGTGTGCATCATAATAATATATGCATCCATTTATGCAATTCAGATCTTCTTAAAAAGTAGATTAGCCAAAAAAATAATCTACAAAGTTTACCCAAAAGTTTCCCTTTTAAGTACCGCTGCACTGGTTTTGATTCCATTACACTCGACTTGCCAAATTATCTGTACGATTTGTTCAAGCTTGCACGCTTTGCTTGCAGAGGGGCGAATTTCGTAAGGTTAAAATAATCCTTTGAGGATCCAGGTCACATCATAAATTCTAGGACAATTATAAGCTTTACTACATAAGTTTCTTCTAGTTAGCATCAAATACATTATTACACGTTAGAACTCCAAAGCAGTTTGGCAAAGTCAAAGTCTCTGTAGTTTGGTCTTGTAATGGATATCAAAATAATATGAACTTAATAAGTGTGTTTTATGCCCTTCTTACTTTCTTTATCGTGCACATTGCACATAATCATTGTTTTTATTTGGGTTTTGTCTAATGAAGTGCGCAGTGAGAAGTTTGGCTATGATTACTACAACTAGTGGGTAATCTATATGAGCTATCATCTTATCACATCAAAACTATGTAAAAGGTATGTATATTGGAAAATGAAAAGGTTATCGTGATCAACTGATCTCATCTTCTTGACATCCCATAAAGAAAAAAAATGCTTGTGATGGCAAGAAGTGATGAAAAAATGTTAATGTGTTGTGCAAAACAATATTTAAAAATGCTAAAAGTCATGAATTTCAACATCATTATAAACATTTATAGAAGTTTACTCATCTGAGCATGTACCTTGTATCATCATGAACAGTAAAGTAGGCTGATAGTGCATAGCCTTCGTTCTTTTTGAAATCACCGTCAATTATTCACGTTCCACAAAGGCCAATGAGAAAATTGAATTCCCAAATAAATTCCAACACAGCAGGAAGGTGACATCAATAACTCCCGACTCACATCCTGTCATTTCAGTTGAATACATTCCATTACACGAATTCTCAAAGTTGACATTTTTGACTTGCAAACTTCACTGAAAAGCCATCTGCATTTAATTTGAAACTTATAAAATTACAGTTGATTTGCAATTTGCAAAGTTGATGAATATGCCGAATTAAATTTCAGCTGTGTGCTTGTGTGTACAATCACAATAAAGTGGGATAAAAAAACAGTTTGCTATTTATTGCTTACAGATGCATGTTGCATACCTACTTGATATCATAATTCAACACTAATAAAAACAGTAGAATTGGCGAGCTCGCAAATATTGTTTATGCAAATTCTAGTCAACAGTGACTTACAAGAATTTTATGCAAGAAGAACAGTCCATCCGTCCAACCAACCAAGAATGATTGCTTTTATTGTTGTTATCATATTACTAGAATATTTATATCCCCATTGTGCTGTCAATAACTGCGGCGACAAGAGGAAAACCCAAGTTGGAAATATGCCAGTCATAACAATAAAGACTTACCCACAGTTAATTATCATGTTTTGCTAAAATTGGGTTTCGCATAAAGTAAATCGCATCCGCAACAACTCCTACTGAAAAATGCCTCAATGAGTTGACAGTAAATTCTTTGGATTAATGGTACATCATCATCTGAAGATGAGTATAGGTGAGTAAATGTACAAGAATTTGGTTATGTATACTGTACATACAGCATTAACATTAAATCCTCTTATAATAAGCAAGTATCTTACTTGATCTTGATGGACAGATTCTAAATAACTTTTTTTTTCATAGTCCCATTTCTCGGTTGGTTTGCTGTATCGATAAAAAAACAAAAAAGTAATTTCACTATTGCCATTTTTGTTGTAAGCTCATAAATATCCTATTCGTTCAGGAGTCGATTGAATGATGCATGAAATACCAATGTCTTTCTTTTCTCTACTTTCTATATACAGCATTTCATTCAGTGTAATATTCGCATATATATCTCAATTACTTCTTTTAACAATTTGCTCTGCTCTACTTCTTTAAAACAAACTGCCAGTGCGTTGCAGTTTTCCGTGGTGGATATTCGCTCGTTCAGTAAATTTTGTATGGCTGTAGCCTGAAACTTACAGGTAATCCTGAAATGCTGTTTTTTATAAGCTGTCAAATAAACTTAAAGCATAATAAAGATGCTATTACGTGTTCACTTTCAAGATTATTGCTGACAATGAGCATGAACTTCTGCTGTGGCTCTCATTCTCCGAAGCTCTTCTGTTTGCTGTCTTTATTTTTGCAATGATCCCTTCTTACTGTCAAATTTCAATAAATTTCAAACATGCATACTTACCTAAATATTGAAAGTTTTAAGAATAAATGCAAACGAAGCTCCCAATAGGACACCTAGATTCCTCATCATAACCTTTCAAAGTTAAAACCAAACGAATAGTAAATAAATTGGGAAAAACCAGAGGTTTATCAGAAATCAGCTTTGCAATTTATTATGATTTTATACTATTATGACCATTTCGGGCCATAATACCTATTGTTCCGTGTGATTGAGCCCATATAACATAATGTATTCAGCATAGTGTTTACAAGCCCAATTTTCAATCCTGATGGTAGTCTTTTATGTGCTCCTTTAAAATCCGAATTGACCATTTATCGCTGTGGAATATAGTATGGTTTTTTTCATATAAGAACCACTATTATTTATGCCGACTTGGAATTGCCAATGTAAACTACAATAAAAAATAACAAGAGCTTGTTCAACCGACATGGGTAGCAAAAAAATGACTTTACGAATGAGATATCCATCTGTCTGCCGCGTCTTCATGAAGTTTTTTTTTCAAGCTAGTAAAAAACATACAAAGTATAAAGGCGAGACTGGCGAGAGATATGGGGTTTGTTTCTTAAGTTCTCTAGCTCACATAAATTTATTGAAGGAAACTAGCGTGTATATTGCTGCTTGTGCCCAAGAAGTCATTTCCCTGTATAAATATGATGGATACGTGGGAAGATCCAAGCAGTTATATTACATTTGACTTTATAAAATATAGCCACTACAAAAATTGCTATATACACGAAAAACAATAAAGTGTATCAAGAGTGGAAATTGTCGACAAGAAGGGGTAGAGATTTCCTCTTTTGACTGCGCAAAAAGGGTAGTACAACAGTTAGGCGGGTCTCTCTCTCTCTGTACTGCAAACCACTAGATAACTGGCTTGTTTATTTGAGTGCACGCATAAAACGAAAATCAAAAGCGACATTCTTGTCGACTGCCAGTCAATTTGCACATTTTTTTCTTCACATCACAACAACATTCATGAAGTCAAAGAGAGAATATAGCATCACTGACAGTTTTCTTTCATTGCTTTTCCTTCGATATGGAGATTACGATGACGGGTTGATAGTTGTAGAGAGATTGCTACGAGACTACGGCAAACTGTGTAATGTTTTTGGCTTTTACATAAACAAAACGCGCACAATAAAGTAAGCGTTTGTATACATCATTATTGGACTCACTCAGCTTTGAATTTAATAGTCAAGTCCCTTCTTTACTCAAAAAGGCACGGCATAAAAGAAGGCATCGATCGACAGACAGAGTCGGAATTTTTTTTGTGACAAAACAGAAGCTATCTGTTCTCTGTTCATTCAAACATGGCAAAATATAAAGTAGGCAATTGGTATTTTATTTTCATATTATTTACTGTGCATGAGCATGTAACATTTTTGAATGTTTATTGCTGTGTCAGTTTGCCGTTTTCGGAACAAGAACAAATTCCTCTCTTTTTTTCGTTTTCATTTTTCCTTCCACTCTCCTCAAACAAACCAATACGCTGTAAGTTTATCTGTATTGTATAGTGCTTACACGTGTATATATGTACATAATAGGTGTATAAGGTTGTCATTCACACAATAAAATATCAGAGGCATCCTACACAAATAATTTACAAAGATTTTCTCCACTAGCTTCTGTTTCTGCCGTAAGACAACGTGAAAGCCATGTCACTTATCATTAAATAAATAGGTACATAAATTCTTACATTTTTCGCATCCTCACTCGTTTTAAAATTTGCATGGCATTGTCAATTCATACCATGCAGGTACATACATACATACTACTAGCATGTATAATAGAATCAACTGCATCGAAAAAACCGTGTATTCTTTTTCTTCTTTTCTCACTTGTGATCGAAATCTAAAAATGTCATTCAAAAGCCGGCTTGGTGACTTCCGAAGAAACGCTGTATTCTTCTTCAATGACACACTAAGAAACCCTATCGTCTTTGTAGCAGTACTAGTATTGTTGTTGTTGTCCTGTAAAAGAGCGAATTACAGGGAGGAAAGGAACTGAAACTGTTATGGTAAAAGGAGGATTGATATCATTCGCAAGGGAAATACTACAGCAGCAGCATAGCAGTTGTCTGTTTTATCCTTGTTTATGGTCTTGCTATCAATTTGCTTGTTCAAATTTCTGCTCTGCTGCTATCCGTCTACAAAAGTCTATTTATTGTATTTTTATATTTTATTTTCACTAGCTAAAGAATACCTATATCGTGTCCCGTTGTCAGTTGGTTGTCGCTACTTTTTTTTGTGAAAAATTCAAGCTGGCATATGGATTATGACGATCTATGTGAGTGAAGTAATAATAGCAAAAGAAGAAGAATATTTGTAGTGGCAATTTCCATCATTTCCCTTTTTGCACTACCACTCACAGTAGGGTTGAGCACTTGGTCCTTGTTGGGGTTCTCAATTTGAATTTCATGAATAGGTATGCAGTTTAGAAGTAGTATCAATGAATACTATTGTTGTACTTGATATACATGAGGATAATGTAGTAGTACCATCTCATTCTTTTTAAATGGGTTTGTCAATATCTTGTTTACGAGCAAGACACAAAAGAAGACAGTGACTTGCTTTCGTGTCATGTCAGTGTGACACAACAAGATTTCCAACGAAGACCAAGTGGAGTGGTGCTGAGTATCATATCATTATTGTGTTGTCACACTACAGAACAAACATATAAGGCTCACCATGAGTGAGTGTAGTGTGTCACGATACGCTAAAAATGGAAAAATTCGTACAATTGGCAAGATGACGGATTGTGAGATGAGCAATAATTGCATTTTTTATGATTGTTAGATTTAGACCAGAGAATAAATATACAAGCTTTTTTGATTACAACTCTTGCAAGATGACCTGCAGGCTGCAGGTTTGCTCATTATCGTTTCTGGGTGTAATTTATTGGCCAGTATTGCATACCTAAAATTCACATTCGTGAAAAAAAACCATTTACCCCTACACAGTGTAGATTAGCAATCTCTTTATGGAAATCAAAGGAGTTTTCAAATTGAGGGTTTGAAGGAATGCACAGTGAATGGCAAAATGAGCAACTTTAGCGTGATTGTGATGGATGAAGAACAGAACAAACAAAGCTATAAATAAAGCGAACAATTTGGGCAAAATTGGTTAACGTATAGATTGCGGCTGGGTTGATTTTATTTATATCCTCTTTCATTTTCTTTGCTCACGTCTATGTGTTTGATTTGTAGAAAAAGCCATAATGACTGTCTGATATTTACACTTCACTCTCACAGTGAGTAACATGTTGATTATTAGCTTTTAGGCACGATGAATATTTTCATAATTAGTGTGGTAAAATGACTGGAAGAAGAGAGGGGCATTATGGAACTAGCAAATTTCCAATCTCACAAAAAGTTGTAATGCTGGTATGAATGAAGAACACTTTGTTTGGACTGCTATGTTCTAGTGATGTACTTTTGTATGGTCATTTTCCTTCCGGACAACAGGCTAAGCTCCAACAATCGCGTCTTTGAAATGAAAATGTCTACAGAATATCCATATGAACATGAGTGGATAAGGATAAGAGCATTCGGTTGGGGTTACATATTGACATAATACATACATGACATAATGTGGTATACTTATACATTGCAATGTACTAGACTTGATATTGTATTTCTGAAGTTCTGAGGAAAACAATAAAGTTTGCAATAATGTTTCGCACGTCAAGTGTGGAGGATAGTTTAATAAAGGGAAATCTGCGACGATCGTTAGGCCAGATAATTATCATCATGATACCAAGCACCTACTACAACAACGAAATCATTCCAATCGTAAATCTGGAAGCATGTACCCACCTAATTATTGGAAATATTTTTTCTCAGTGTTTTGGTTATACAAATACTAACATGTTGGGAATGGATGCTCATACAACCAACTAGGAACACTACCAACATAATTTACTCGACTCGAATTGCAACTCCAGGTCAACCTTTTCAAGATGATGCTCCATGCTTTGACAGTAGTGGTGATAATATGTACAGTTACACTAGTACACTGATGCACGATGAATTTACAAAAAATCATTTGCCAATTATCACATTTAAAAAAGTGCAGACGCCACATCGCATTGTTTCGAGTTATCCTTATTAATATCAATTAGAGGAATGTGAAAATAGGGAGCAGTCATTCAAAAAGTTTAGAGGTTAAAAAATTTACACCACTGCCATTTGTTTCTATTGCTTTTGGTTTCAAAGTAGTCGACAGGTACATTGTGATATAATTTATAAGTATTATAACTCATGTAGACATTCCATTTTTATTATTCTCCAATTTACATTTTACATACCTAGTTTAAGTGAAAAGTATTGCTGCCGAAGTTATATGCTCATGTTCTTTCAAATAAAGCAGTAATTAATACACGAAGCATTGCGACAATGTCGTAACATTTCGAGGAGAAACTAAAAGAACAGACAAGTAGAGATGAAGAAACCGCTTACATACCGAAATTGAATACATTCATTCATATCGGACAGTCGGCAAAAAAAACTTTTCTACCATAATTTTTGCTTGCCCTTATGACTGATTAGAGTTGTTTGTGTGAGTCTTTCTTGAATGTTGACGGACGGGTGTATTAAAAGTGGCAAACAAGCATTGTGGGAAATTACTGCCATATTTTTAATGATGATGACCATGAAATTCTTATGACACTCTTTTAAAGAGAAAATGTTTTCAACAGGAGAGTCATGACCGACCACAGTAATAAAAGTGTTCTATGTTCGAACGCAATATGGCAATTATTATGAGAGAATTCAGCAGGTATGTACATACATACATAGGTAGGTACATAAGATAGCATAATGTATACAAAGCTTACTTGTTTTTTTCCTACTTTTTTTGCCATGTCCAACAAGCATATTATACATGCCTCAATGGAATAATCTTTTTTACTTGTAATGTTCTATCAACTACTTATACTGGAGCCTGGAGGCATAATCATTTCATTTGCAAAAAAGTCAATGTCAAAAAGAAGTCAACTGTTTTTGGCGAGACTTTATAATGTTCTTATACATTCCTTTATTATAACAAACTATATAATACACGTTTCGGTGGCAGTGCCCTATGATGATGATGATGATGATAGTGGTAGCGTGGCTGTACAATATACCATTTTACATCTTTAGGTGGTGTAGGTAATTATGTGGCACGTCCTGCTGACGTATTTTTAAGTATTTGCAAAGAATAGGATAAGATTTGATGATATGAATGTTTCAGCATTCTTTGTAACGCGATTATTATTTTGTTTTATTTTTTCCTTCTTTTGAACTTAATGGGCATTAGCCATGCTTCTCAACTTTCTCTCTCTTGTCCGTTTTTGAACGTATCTTCATATCATTGTAATGTGGCATATTAAAGGCTTTAAGCTACACAAAGATGGGAACACAAAATGATATAAAAAATTGAATGCATGGATTTTTACGTCCCACATCATCGTTCCGGTCATCACCATCAGCATCATCTTTTTTTATTGCATTCATATTCAACTCACATTTGGAAGAGAAAAAAATCACAGTGTGTCTGCTCTTCAGTCTCAATTCTTAGTTTCTTTGAATTTCCATCATTATCAGCATCACTGTGTATGTGATGTAAGTATACCTAGAACAATACTATAATATGCACGATTTGAATGATATGGAAGCATAAATGTGTATAATGATTCCTTCACGATTTTTCTTGGGTCTCGCTCCCAACAGTCATTCCCTCTAAATGTCTATTTTGCTATGCCACGCCAATCGGTTAACCAAAAGGAAAGCCCTCTTCCATATAGAAATATGTATAATGTATACTATTTTTACTGAGAATCAATGACTGTTGTTGTTGCGGAGGAGTTGAACTATTTAGCTTGCATTATAATTATTATTATTATTGCGTCTGTTACAACTTGTATCAGATAGCTAAACATTATCTCTGATTTTCTTTAAATATTTTTTTGGCTCATGTAAACCTTTTCTTCTTGATTTGATTTTTTACGTATCCCGCGTCTTCTTCCAACAGAAAAAAACTACATTTGACCTTTGGCAAAGATTATGCGTATCATCGTGACCATGATTATGATGGTTGTAAGCAGGGTAAAAATGATTATTATGACATTAGCGGAGCCATTATTCAAGCCCATTAGTACTTATTTAAAGGCGATTAGTGGTGGGCGACAAAAAAAAGAGTTACTCACACTCACACATAAAAACTACGACAGAAGTAAGCAGAGTGAGCAGGCAATAAAAGCAAACCTGGAGTGGAGTCGTGTATTGTATAATACAAGCTCAGCCCAAGCAAAGCAACAGTCAATCTTTGTCTGCCCTTTTCTCCTTCTCTCGCAAGTTTCAGCCCTTCTTTCACCCTTACCTCTTCTCATTCAATTCAATATCGCTTAGGCATATATTTATCTTTACTACTGTATTTCTTCTCTAAAAGGCAAAACAGCAGCGTTAAACCTTTGGATTGGAAGCGATACAGACACAAATTGTTTGTCGTTTGTATATCTGCATGCATAATACTTTTCAAGATGCATAATTCACCCATTCGCTTTGTTTGTTCCCAACCCTGCAAAAAATCTCTTTCTTCACAGCCACTCCTTCAATTTCTTCATTACTCTTTACATTTCCAATTCATGGAGTATAGGAATAGAGCTCATAATAATAATAATAATCCTTCCTGCAACAGCACTCGTCGTCATCTTACATTCTAGCAATCGTGAGTTTGCTTTTGCTACTTGCAGTAATGTGCATGAGTAGGCACATTTTCTTTGAATGTCCACGCATAACTAACTACGAAATCCCGATGAACGTTACCTTTTTCGTTAAATATAGTATGAGTGAATAAAATTTTGGTTCTACAATAAACATGCAGACTTTTTTTCTCTTTTGATGTTGCTGTATGTCATGTAGCGTAAAAAGCATACACATTATATTACTCGGTTTTGCATGCCCAAGTTAAATGCTATGGCATGCATGCACATGTACGATGAACATTTTTACATTTATGATGATGCTTTCAAAAAAGTATGTGTGTGGTTTGAAATGAATGCGCCATAAATCGAGGCTTGGCTAATGTGCACTATCGTTTTTAAATTGGTGAAACGTGATTGTACCGTCATAGTCATCATCATTATTCGTCGTCTGTTGTTGTCGTGAGATGTGCATAATATTTAGTTGTTCTCTTCTCTTGAGCTTTTGCTTTGACTTGACTTACTTGGTTTGGTTGGTTGATTAGGTACTCGTTCTGTCGTATCGCAGAAAACTCTAGCTTTACTACTATGCATACAAGACATTCCGTGATTTTGTTCACTATTCGCTTCATTGTAGCAGAGAGCATGCTCAAGTTATGAAAAATATTGAATGAATGTAATGCAACTCTCTATAATAAAAATATATATTGTGTTAGTTATTATATTTGTTAAATTTGAGAAGCTTGGGAAGAGGGGAGCAAACGCAGTTTTTGATGATGATGATGATGATAATGACGTTGCTGGCAAAATGAAATATTACTTTTTCTTTCCGTGTAACTCAATATTTGACTATCATTTTGAGCCATTTCATGACAATCATGATGATTTATAAAAAAAAGACAGCATTAAAAACTATATATAGGAAGACGAGATCATCATAATTATGAATATAGAGTATAGAGTGTTTTGCTGAATGAAATGAAAAAGAAAAAAAATAACAGCATGAAGGGTAAGTCGTTATGTTGTCAGTTCTTTTCACTTTCATCACTATCATAAAGTTTTAGTTCAATTTTGGCTTATTTTAGCAGATACAATTTTTTTTTAGCTGGGTTGGACTATAATGTGAATTGTATAGCGGCATTGTACAATTTATTTTGTACATTATTTTTTTATTTGTTCATTCATTCGTCTGATGCTTATTGTCTGCACTATTTGATGATACAATACAAATAAAAACACCGGAACGAATGGAACTACAAAGAAATCTTTGCACGCAAATCCGATGATAAATGGGATAGGGATTGTAGCTGGGCGTATGTATTGTTGCATTTGTTCTGCTGAATATAAAGCGAAGAGAGAAAAAAAGGAACAAACATCAGGTGTAGAAAAGAACATCGTTAGTGTTTAGTAGCTTTCGTAAAATAGATTGGATTTTTTTGAATTTCAAAAGCAAGTGCTGCTATCTACCTTACGATTAGATATAAATGTATTAACTGACACAACATGCCATGTAGATACGTAGTAATATGCAGTAGTACTAGTTCTGTAGTAGCCATTTCAAATCCCGTCTTTCCTCCGGTTTTCATCTTTAAAAAAATAAAGTATGATTATATTTGTGTGGAAAACTGAAACCCCTCATTTGAAATCTGAAATTAAGAATCATGGGGTTGGGCAGTTGCAGAAGTAGTCATAATGTTTTACCTAAATATATTTTGGCATCTGTTCATTTCGGTGGTGATGCCAGCCAACCAGCCATGCAAACATGTGCAACATGTCAAACAGGAGGATAAGTCATTCATCGCGTTCAATTAACGTCATCATCACCATCACGTAACCTTCATTGACTATGAAGACCCCACATGCAGTGAAATGCAGTGCAGCAGCCAGGCTACCATGTAGTCTACTTATTAAATATTTTGTGGTTAAGCTAAAATAAGCGCACGTCAGCAATGATTATAGTATCTCTATGAATTTAATTTCCTATTAAAAATACTTTTTTTTTACAATATTTGTGAAATAGTACTCGTAATATTTTAATATCAATAATCCCTTACTTTTCATTTTCACCACTTCCTGATTATTTTTCCTGCCTGGGTACGTACATACATATACTTACTTTACTTTTGTTTTTTGATTCAGTCAGAATAAGAACTGTGAAATCATTTTCTGGGTGTCTTCACACAGCTCAACCGACAACTTTTTACACATATGTCAGAAATTAGCATTGAAATGAAAATTTGTGGTTTGTTCATAGCACCACATAATTCTATTGGAATAAAGGCTTAAAATCATATAACGTGTTTACCTGTCCTTTGCCAGTTTAGTGGTAGTAGACGCACATGAGACTCATTAGTACAAAAGCAGGTTGTTTACTTTGGTGCTTGGTCGTTTTGGAAAAGCAGCCAAATGCTGACTCATCTTCTTTTCCAATGACAATAATATTTTAGAAGCCACACTGATTTGATATTACCATTTTTGTCGCTTGTGTATACGTTCTAGAACAAATATACCTATTACCTACATATTATTTAACCGTATTGTATGTCTGATTATTGGTTTTTAATTAAGTTCACTAACTGTCCCCTAAAACAGTAGTTCTTTTCCTAACAAGTACCTATCGTGGACAGAAAGTTTTTTTTCGCTAATCTTGAAAGATTGAAACTGAAGGTGTTGATATAATAAGGACTTACATACACGACACGTTTGTCAAATCCTCATGCAAACTTGTATACCTATATAGCCTAGCATTAAACTTCAATTTCTCTGTGAAAAGCGAAAAGTCTACAAGGTAAATTTGATAACAATAAAGTCTCATTTCATCGCATCACGTTTTTTCGCTAAACGAAATGAACAGTTCAGATTTTGCAGTTGCAAATTTGCAAAACACTTTTTAAACCAAGTCAAAGCACCTCCTACAAATTCGGCAAAACTGAATGAGTGGACAGGCTTGTTATATATTGTTTAGGCATATAGTATTGTACAGCAACACTGATGCAGTTTGTCTAAAAAAAGGTCACCGAACCCACACACACACTTGCTAAAAGTACATTTTTATATGTAAAGGCAATAATATGCATTGTATTTTTCCACCGCCGCCGCCGTCGTCACCATACTGATCGCATGCACTGATGATGCAGTCAAAATGATTTTCCCAAGTGGACTTGCAAGAAAAGATGTAATGTGTATTGTTTGCATTTGACTGCAATTGTTGTTCTGATGTTACCCTTTCATGTTGCCAGCGTCAGAAACGACATCCAACAAGAAATATGCAATAAAATACTTCGAGCTGTGCACTAAGTTCACGTAAAGCTATAATGAGTCGCGGTTGATTATATCGTCATTTTACAAGGCACCCGTTTTGTTTACTTTCATCCAAACTTTTATCTTGAACGTTGTAATTTTATTGTATTTTTAAGAGCTACTAAACTGTGATTCGTACAATGTCAAGAGTACTGACTAAGGACTGGTATTACCACTACTGCTCTTGTTCAATTAGCACATTTTGTGTGATATAACTTTGCACCTAAGTGGAGTGTGGTTTTCAATTTCTCTCGTCCTCAATTTCCAAGCACCCAATCTTTCATTTTTTCAATTGAAATTCCCATTTAACTTTCTCTGAAAGCAATTAATTGAGGTGGTCAGGTCTCAGCAGCAAAAATTTACTGCATAAATGCATATACTTTTTGCTGATGTCAATTCGTTCGCAAGCTTATTCTTATTACTAATTTGAATTTTTCGAATTCTTGTACAGAGAAAAACGTTTAATTATTTCTTTATTTACCTATTGTTTGCTAAGTCGTTCACCATTCATCAAAATGCAGGAGGTATATATCCTTATCATAAAAACAAATAAACCTTTTATGTCTCTGTAAATAAACCCATATTTATCTTTTACTGCCTTTTGTAAGGTCATTGTATTGATTTTAAAACAAACGCAATTATTCAGCATGGGAAAACTGAAACTGCCTAAATAACGGCAATGCTCTCATTTCGGCGTTCCTCGCTGTGAAAAGAAGACGAATTTTCTGATTTATGTGTATGCACTACTTCATATACCATTTCAAGACCGTAAAATTTTATAGGTATATAAAGTTTACTAGTAGTAATATTTACGTCACATTACCTATAAGACTGTGTTTCACTTGAAAGGAGTACAATAATCTTATGTAATGCTCCTACTATAAAGTATAAAAAAAATAATGTATGCTATCAAGTTAAGAATAATATGGTCCCATGAGGTTAGAAAACCAAGTATTATCATTATGAACAATCATGAATATATTAGTAGAGGATTTCAGGTATGAGACTAGTAAATCAAAAGGAAGTACACACTCACACACACACCAACAACCGCCTAACAACACAGCACATCATGCGTATTATCATTTATTAGTTTGAAATCCGTACATAATTATCATTATTAGGCATTCATCTGGCGAAAATCTTTTCTAGAGTAAAGTCTTTTTATGCGAGCGAACTCTGTTTCAATTTAAAATATTCGAAACTACAGAGTCGCTGACGCGGCAGTGCTGATGTGTTACTCTTATATGAAAGATGAAGGCTATACTTTTCTGAAAGTTTTTAGCTGATGGCTCTTCTGTCTGACGTTCATCCTTCCAACTTTTCCTTTATTATGTAGTTATCTATTGTCAAAAAGTGGACGGGCAGGTTTCATTTTGAAATGTGTATCAATCAGGTGTTGCCGTATGTCTTATGATTTTTTAACGTTACCCTGATATACTGATATAAAATGATGATGTGAAAAAGTATATGGGTACTTTTATTCATCAAGGCGTTTGAATGGTCAAAAAAGACGGAACGCTGAACTCGTATTCCGCTTCCGAGACGCAGTAATAATGTATTGAAGAGTATTTACTTGCGTAGTAGAATACTGTAACTTGCAAAAAATCTAAATACAAAATAATAACAGAAGCTGACTCAGCACAGAAGATGATAGGGAGCTAATGCACAAAAAAAAGTTGAATTAATATTCAAAACAAGTGATTCGGACCTTGGGGCTATTGAGTAGATACATACATACCTTTCCTGAAAAGACGACCAAATGGTTTACTACCACAACCAGACCACGACACTTGAACTGGATTTTAAAGATGTATCGGGTTTACAACTAACCACTTCCTCTAAGTTTTGCGTTTCATCATTGTCGTCGGAATTCTGAATGAAATGCTCATCATGAATCATAACGTAATGCGAAATAGGTAAATAATTTCGGTTTTTTATATCATTGGTGGAATCTTTTTTTTTCATGTTGGTCTGCCGGACCGACAGTGATATAACTGTAGAGAGAGAGAGAGAAAAGGGATTATTTTATGATGGACTAAGGAACGACGACGATGATGATGATAATGATAAATCAACAGAATAATTTGACTAGTGAGCTAAAAAATGTTGACCAGGTTGCCTATTGTGAAGAACGGTGAATCTCTCTGTTTGTAGCGTGTATTTATGTTGAAATCTTTGATTATGTACGCCTTGGATGAAGCTGAATTTAATGCACACCAGAAGGTCCATCCTCGCCGATTTTTTTTTTTCATAAAACAAATGCATGTCCTAAGGCTAATTACTGTATTCATAATAATTATTTTTCTGTTATACTATACGCTGCTATTCCCTACTGTAAAGCATGCATGCAGCGTAATGGAGCTTTATTGACTTTGACTCTCAGGAAGTCCTTGTGAATTTCTACGGTATATCATTAATTATTGAGGATTGAATCAAAATTTTTTTGCTAATGACTGTCGTTTGTTGTTGCACTCAACGTCAACAAACCAATCAATAACTGATCATTCATTACGGAAAATTCTTCTTGATATTCTCATCAATTGCAATCGATTACAGCACAAACCACAGCAATAAAGTTACTCATAGAGTCATTTGAAGGACATTAGATTTACTCTTTGTATCTATATCGCTACAAGGTGCACAAATGACAATGGGACGGTGCGATACAGGAGGTAAAAAAATAATATGCAAATGTTGGTTCAAAGAATAACTTTGGTCATTTTTGTATGGAAACTGCATATAGAATAAAAGTACAATAGGGCTTCAATTTTTACTTAGTAAGATACGAGGAACTATTATGCAAATGCATGGTCATCTCTACAATTTATTGTACGCTCAGTACCGTCAACCATCTGCCATCGCGTGATTGAT
>JAHZMZ010003654.1:0-24803 GCA_027743805.1 Lepidocyrtoides sp. E14 | reverse complement strand
ATCAAAACAAAATCATAAGCATTTATTTACAAACAATGCTACTGGGAGGGAATGGAGCAAGCTGTGCTGCTACACATTTTTTCTTCTACAGTTTTATGAATGCACTTGGTTTGTAGAGTTGCAGCCAATAGAAAGCTCTTCAGCAATAGTATTTACTTTTGTAAGAAGGAATCCTAAGAATGTGAAAATAAAATGATGCATCAAAATCATGAGATAATTTTTCATCTCATTTGTTTGACAGGTTATTAAAAATGAATTTTTGTGACACACTAGCACTCAACCAAATCGATATAGAATGCGTGTACACTAAGATCATTTACCTAAAGAATTTCAAAATTTGTATACAACAAAAATACCTGTGAGGAGAACGCTAAACTTGATAATTTACTCATTTCATTTCAAGGAAATTTGACCATGAAAAAATCCTCGTAATACGGATCTGCCCTACTACAACCTATGTACGGCATACAATCAATCATGTATAGAGTTGGTTAACGTAATGCTAACGTAATCACAATGCTAAAAAATAGCTCACTATATTTTCATACTTTACTTTAGTAATAGTTTACTGCTTGGTTTTGTTGCTATTTCAAGGGTGTTCAGGAAGAATTCCAAAATGACTGAAAAGAGTGACTTTCCATGTTTTCTCGTTTTTTTCATGTGACAAAAATATGGCTAAGTCATAATCATACATTATGGCGAGGCCGAGTGAATCATTCTATCTCTCAGAAAAGAAAAACCTTGTTTTTATTCAATGTTCCATACATTCAGCAATAACTTTCTATATATCCCATCACCAACAATGGACTTGTTTATTGGAGGGATCTTTTTTTCTCAGCACCATTGTGAGATATATGAAAAATATATCAGAGAAGGAACTGATGAGAATGATGATGGTAAATACGATGGGGGTACTGATCAGAAATTATATCGTCTGGGGAGGCAGCATTTTTTGGTCGGAAAAAAGTGTCACACTTTACACATTTTTTCTATTCCTTGCTTATGGAAAATAAAAAGTAGATGCGTTGACATTCCCCTTTTTGGTGCAGAAAGCACTGCAAGTATACACACATTATTGTCTACTACATTAAAAACTGAATTCAGGAGCAACTCAGAGTTACGAAACCATTCAACCAAACCTAAAAATGAGAGTGATGGTGTTCTGGAAAATGGAAGTGATGTCAGCACCACGAGGGAATTTCCAATGTCCCATGGTAGTCCGGTAGGAGTGACGAGCTAATCATGGCAAGGTCAAAGGCTGTAATGCACAGACGCCTGTAGAATAGCAGCATAATTCGACGTACACAATCAATGCACCACTCCTTTACGAATTGGTGGTTAAATGAATTTTTTGAACATGATTGAAGTATTAAGGCTTTTTCTGGGATGCATATTGTAGTTGTAATTGAAATATTTGGAAATTAACTCGAACTTGTAGCTGTGAATTTTTGTGAATAAATATGACAAAAATTATGGAAGTATTCTTCCATTTTAATCAGACGGAAAAAGTTACGATATACCGACGAAAAGCCATGACGTGTTATCTTCCAATCTCCATTATAGTAAATGTAGTTCAAAAATAATTTTCGGAAAGATAATTAAAAATTCAATTCCCATTTGCTTTAACGCAGCAATAGCAGCAAAAATGCAGATAGTGGATGGACAAAAAATACTGGGGTCGGGTTAAATCCTTACCTTTTTAATAATGAATGTCCTTGTTTCAGTTTTTGTACCGGCAACAGCGTCAGAGTCAGAAAAGAAGCAAAATCAAATATAAAAAGGAAACACAATGTAGTACACCCGCCCTCGTGCCATAGTATGTTCTATTGGCGTAGAGTAGAATTCACGGCAAAGATAAAGAATTCTTTTATTTTCTCTCAGAACCTTTACATATGAACCTTTGTATCATTGTTTTAGTGAGTAAAACAATATAAACCATGATTCCTTTCATTCTTAAGCAATTGGAGATACTACGCGGGTGTGATTAATACTGAATGCATGCACTTTCCGGTTTTTTTTATTTGTATTTTATGTCTGCTAACGAGAAGATACCAAATACGGATTACAAACCCTTTCTAATCTTACGTGCTGAATGCCAGCTAAATTTTGCTTCGCTACTTCCGTTTTTTAATATAAAATACTACTGCTGTGGCGCAACTTTCCCCATGTTTAAAACCATGTCTCTATTCACGGGACGTGTGTTTGTATTTACTTGTCTATAAACGAAAACAAAAATGTAGATCTATTGCGGGTGTGAGGGTGAAATATTAGTTAGTTAGTTATTGTATTAGATTCACCGTATGCGTCGATAAAACACATAGTACACCCATCTTTGGATCTGCTCCACAAGTAGCTTTTTGTGTTACGGTGAAATTCCATACGGCATACGACGTCAGTAGTCATTCTACATATATGAGCAATGCTCATAATGAAGATTTTATGAAAGATATTTTTCATAATATATTAGACAAAACATTATTTTAGTTTCTCACTTGGAGAAATGAATCAAGCTAAATTTGTACAGTTGCATAAATATTGCATAATAGTTTATACAGATATTATATTTGATCTTTAGTAAGGCAGCTGTTCTGTACCAAGATTGCATCCTAAGGATTTGCATTATGTATCTACTTACATTACTTTATCAGATAATGTGATAAAAGTGAGGTTACCGTTGTCATTAGGAAGGACACTGCAAAAGCGATATTGAAAACGCGTGTCCTAAACACGGTAAGTGTTTGATGTTGATTTTAGTATTTTAGACGCCATCAATGAACAGATGACACAAATAGTGATAAGATAGTTATCTTGCAGAAAGAATGAAATAAAAAACAGTAGCAGGGAAAGGGTCCATTTTCAATGAAGTAGTATTATGGGGCAAAGGGATACAATTGCTTGGAAAACAGTAAACTTGTTAAGACATCTTGAGCTCACAAACCTATCTATTGCACACTGGATGAACGAATGCGAATGGGCAGAGCTCATTTCAGTGTGTGCGTAAATGTATTGAGAACAAAGTGTGTTGTATCAGTTGTATGCGATGGTACACTGGATTAAGATTGAGTAAGATGATAGGATAGTTTGAATCAGTACATTTTTATTTGAATGCTGACGATATACTAACGAAGAAGGCACTATATTTTTAACACAGGCGAACATATTTTATTCGTAATTTTCACCCAAGTAAAAAGAGGAAAAACAAACAAAGTGACAAGTTCGTATGTCACACGCCCAAGCAAAAAAGTAGATGATAAAAAGTGCTGTATTTTTTACACAGTTTGCTGGAAATGATAACAACAATTGTACGCAGTACAATCGTAAAAACACAATCCGATTGGGGTGAATACTTAATCATCAAGCACACAAACTGCATATTGTCAGAAAGGAAAAAAAAGACTTTAAAAAATGGATTCAACTTACGGGCCAAAGGGCTACTGTCAGGTTCAGCTGAAAATGGCACGACATATTGGTATAGGTAGTAGGTATCTTTCAATGCTGGGTTTATATGACAGACAAGTGACAAAAGCGGCGGCATGTAGAAGAGAGATAATAAAAAAAATAAAGTGTAATCCTAGAACGTTCAGAGTGTTCCATCATTCTTAATGTATTCATGGGAAAAAAGAGTAATGAATAATCAAAAGATGCTATCTTTTTTTGGTAAAACACGCTCTTATCTGATCATATTAAATATTTTGTAGGTTCCCCCTCTCATCAGTATTTTTTTTGCTTTTTTAGAATGAAACTTGAAGTTGCAGCCGAATAAGCATTTCAATGCTTTCATCTCTGCTTTTCAGTAAGTTCACATTGCCCCGTCGCGTCGGTAAGTTTAGGACAAAAGTTCTACCGTTCAAAGAAAACTTATTATCAGACAATTGAAACATCAATGCTCATTTCTAATTTAGATCAAGAAAAATGTTCTGAATCCATTGAATTTTGGATGAGGAACGGGTGTAAAAAAGATTTACGATAAAATTATGCAGATAAATAAACTTTTTTGTGGAAGATTCGATGCCAAGCAGGCAGAAGCACCGCACAAAGGAAATTATAAGACACAATATACAAAAAAAAGAATCGATTGAATTGCGCTTTTTGATTTAGTTTGATTGAATCAATTTTCTCCCCGCCTGCGCCTGCCTACACAAAACCAAGCTTAATGATAAATGAGCAAAAACTGAAACAACTGCTACTGCTGATAAATATGCTGCTCTTTTTAAAAGCACCAACAACCTGTCACTCTATTTTTTCCGGGGTGCGCCAATAAATGTATATAAAAATTCTAATGTAGATATTCTTACAGTGGTGGAGGTAATTGTAACAGCACTTTACTCTCCTATCTATGTATCTAGTGAATGAAAATAAGGCTGGAGGTATCGGTAAAGTTCACTTGACAAAGGGAAAAAGGGAGACAAAAAAGGGCTAATGAATAAATGTACAATATTTTCGGTTGACTGCAGGCCCATATGGTCGGCATGAGTCAAACCCTACAGCATCTTGTTATTCCTTGTGTTGTGTTATGATGATGCATTTTGCTTGTGTGTGTGGCTACTCAAGCTGAAATATCGGTGCTAACATGAGTATTTTATGTTCTGTTTAGAGAGAGAGAATAGAAGGAATCATCATCATTTTGTGTGCAAGTTGCAAATAAGTCGGAGAATTGAAATAGAATAAAAGATATTTATTATATATTCTTTTGGTGGCTCATCGTCAATCTTACTGGATCATCACTTATTCTGGTTTTATTGCTCGACAAATGTGTGTGATATACAACTGGAACAAGAGGAGAGCTTGGTTTCATCCTTCTTGTGCGCTTGTAATTGGTATTACTTTTTGGTACTCCATTTGCGACAGCATTATTATTAGCAGGATTGCGTGCTAACTTTAACCATACCAAACTTCTGTTCCAATTTTCTAGAAATGTTGTTCATTTATATACATAGTTTTCGTTGCTTATGTAATGGAGTATGTGGATGTTCATTTCGATTATAGAGAAATTACCTTTTTGAGTCAGATGTCAAGTCATAACTCTATTCTACGAATTCAAACAGTTGACATATAATTGGAAATTTATATAGAGAACATAATGTAATCTAATCAAATATTGTATTTTTGGAAAGAGCTAAATTCAATTGTAGATTCTGACAAAAAAAAATGAACCCAACCTGATGTATGGAATGTTTTATTTTAATTTTGGCTAACCATGTATATATTTTGAGTTGTGTTCAAAAAATAATAAAGTTATTACACCATAATAATTTTAGTAACCAGTCTACTACACACAAATGCAAATGGCCGTCTTCTTGTTTCAACCACTTTCTATACGAGATGATAATGCCCAGGAAAAACCGTGAACATGAATTTCTAAACCGCTTCAAAACAGCATGCGCACTAACAAGTTTGAAAAGCCACATTGTTTCTCCTGTTTGTCAATTACCGTCGTATTGCAAAAATTTTTGTGTGATCTTTTTACTACATTTTATAACACTCGCATAATCATTTCAGTTTATTTCTACGAACACCAAAAACATCACGAAAAGGAACCAATGGAAGATGGAACGGCACACGACGTCCCAAGTCCATCCATTAATAATGTTTCATCTACGGAAAAAGTATCCAGCGTTTTTATACCGACAGCGTAACCTAAAAGCTAAAAGGGTGTGTGAATTCACGTAGATATATGTATATTCTGTTTTTGCCCACAAAAGATGAGAATTCAGTGGTCGTCCGTCCGAATGTTATGTTCAAGGCTCTATGGGATTTCAACAAAACAAATTTTTCAACTTTTAGGAAACGAAAACGAGAGGTCAGTTTCCTCTTGGGGGTTGAGCCACTTTGCCTGCGTAAAAAATGGTAAAAGTAGCTTGTTTTTATCCTTCTTCTCGTTCATATATTTACCAAAAACGACTACGTTTACATTTACAATTTTACTGTTATATGAATAGCGTTTGTATATTTTTGTAACTTGACTGGGGGCATTTTTGCTTTTTCTTATAGGGTGAGGGAAAATCAGGAAAAAAATGATTTTTCCGAGAATGTGTAAAAAAGAGGGAAATCGAGAAATGTTTTTAGTGGAGTATTTTTTGCACCTCCTTTCGAATTGCAGCCTAGATCCCTTCAATTTTCATTCTTGACTTGACTTGTTTGGACTTTCAGGTCCGGAGATGATTTATTTATTACGATGAATTGGAATGTAAGCTCAAAAAGTTTTTTTTTCAAGAAAGGGAATATAAAACACATCAATCTGATTCAAATTGGTCAGTCAGATGTATTCAATGGTATTAAAGAAATGTGGTTGGTGAATGCAAAGTGTTCATCCCCAATGGAATAGATCAGTTCTGGGTTTGGGAGCTAGACATTGAATAGGGTATGGATAAAATTGAATATTCCTTTTATTAGAATGACCAATGTTCACAACACAAATCTGAGCATTATGTGTACACACAATAGAGTTTGCACACATCTTCTTAACCACATATTGCACAGGAAACTGAACGTTATTTTTTTTAAATTCGCTTATTCCATTTTCTTTCTAGTAAAAAATTCACCCTTTGAAGATATCAACCCTTGTGTTTGCTTTAAAATAAATGTCTTGAAGATTCCAAAGTTGTGTAGTATAGGCACTACTGATGCTCCCGGCTCTAGTGCATTTCTCAAGAAGCAAAGAAAAACAAAATGAAAAGTGTCATGTTCATGCTCATCCAAAAATGTATTCAACATGATGAGCACTTTAAAAATAATAAATGAAAAGGACGTGTTCCTGTCAACAGGAAAAGTGTTGATGAATTTTACATTTTGAAAGTGTAATAAATGCTTAAAAGTACGCTAAATACACATAAGATGATAATGGTAAGGTAAGTGTAGTAGAAGCAGGTTCTTATACACTGACACCAAAATGTTTTTCACTGTTTTACTGTACGTTTTCAGTTATCTCCTTATTCTTTAGCTAAAAATCGTACAGTTCAGCTGAACTCGACTCGGTTCACACTCACTTTGCTCATTTGACGTACAAAACAAGTTAACATCAATGTCACGCGTCTATTTTTTGCAGTTTGAAAGACATGCATTCTCACATGTCTACATGATGGTTTCGTTCCTTTAAAAAAAATTCTCTTTCGTTTGCTAGGTCGTTCACGTTATGTCAAGGAGGAAATTGTGTGAAGGCAATTTGTACGTACTTATAAGTAGGTACATTGTAAGCTAACAAGCAAGTCAAGCAGAGAAAAGGTATAATGTAGCGTCATGTCACCCAACTAAGTTTTCATCATTTTTCTTTTTATCCGCCCGTGCTAGCTTTCTCTCAAGTCTTGGCGGAAACTTGTACTCTTGGGAGGCCTGGTGGGTCGCACAGGCTGTCAAATTATGTCTGAAAAATGTCCTGGAATTTTGATGTACAGCGTGAAGCTGAAAACGCCGCTGCTGCCAACGCTGTTTTTTTTGGAGAAGGAGAGAAAAAGGCGACACGAACTTTATGATACACTTTTTCAACTGAAGCTAGGAAAAAATCAGACTGGTGTAACGAGCCGCTGAAAATAATCATTTTATTAGCTAGTTGGAGATATTGCTACCACTCATTTTGTCTGTCTGTCTAGACAATACCTAAACTTAATCGGTGCATGCATAAATAAATAGCTTAGCCAGTTTTCTGATTGAGTTATGTTTTGCATTGGTGCGTTTTAAAGGTTTCATGCATGCCAGGGAGATGTCCAGAAATATTGCAAACCGTCTTCCTTGGGAAACCATGAATAAGCCCCCATATCCTTCAAATTGCCAGCGTAATGTTTTTCCTCAGCTACCTTTTTCATGCAGGTTGCTGATTTTGTTTAAATTCAAATTTTGCAATTTTCAAAAACTGTTANAAATTCAAATTTTGTAATTTTCAAAAACTGTTAATGTTCCAATAATGTGCCCCAACACTCTAGGTATTCAAGTATTTTGATGGGCACAACAATATAGTCACTCTTCATAATATGCTTACATTTATTTATCTGTAAGTTCCCTTTTATAAAATACATAATATCACAGCAAGGCTATTCAAATATACATTATTTAGCTACAAAAGTTGTAAGCATTAATTACGGCCCTTCTGCAGTATACAGATACAATGTAACCAAGTGCATTGCCACTACACAAAAGAGATTTCGTTTTTCCCCGTACCGTATTCGTGGAAGAAATGGTAGGAGCAGCCATCGTCATTAACGCCACGAGAAATTAGTTGGCCGTCCGCAGAGATTTGACCGGAAAAAGATTTGAAATTCTCATTTTGTAGGTTCGTAACAAGACAACGCTTGTATGTATGTATAATGCCAGAATATAAAGTTGAATAATATGGTTTCAAATAACCACCGTATCATCATCCTCATCAACGGCCGGCTTTTATTGCACCAAAAGCGATGATAGAAGCTGTGGTGTTGTTTCGGCATTAAATGCGGCAACAATAATAGCTTACATTTTTACTCTGGTATACTACAGACAACAACATCTAGGTAATCTTTCCGCTTTGTTCATGAACTACCGCAGTTTAGTTTTATAGTGGCAATGCAAGAAGCAAAATTTCACTCCAGTTCCATTCAGCTTAAAAAGTGATGGTGAATGCATTTTGTTGTAATAGCATAAAATAAATGCAGATAAAGAGCAGTGCTCTGGCATATATAGCATCGGCAACATCCGCTGAACAACAACAATTTGTACTCGTCCTTCCGCAATGAGTTCCATTGAGCTGCTGGTGGGTTGTTGTAAGCAAGCGGGAGAAATAGCTAGCGAATCAAGTAAACACCCGAGAGAATTGCAAGCAGAAGCAGAGAATAAGCTACGGTATATTTTGTTCTGACTTCCTCTCTCTGCATACACTTCAGACTATCAACCAAGTGAGAACAAATTTCCCGACACCACCAACAACTTTCTAAAACAAGGATGTGCCTTTTTGCGCTTCTCTCTTCTATCACTACGATGCAACCACTCAATTCTAAAAGTTATTTCTACGAGGTGGAATAATATTATATATGTTGTGTGAATGAATATTGCTTGAAAATGAGAAACAATGTACTATTCTGCAGAAAGGAAATAAGGGATTGGTGGTGGTGGTATATTCTATGTTATCATTATTATTGGTTCTCTTTTGTTTCAGTCAGCGATGATGGTATTACTTTGTACTTACTTGTGGTGTAAAGTAGAAATGCTTGAGTGAACTACTAAGCACTTTCACCACAAAAGCAGACCAACAAAGGTGGTTACTGATAGAGTATTTTATATACATCGTCAAACCTTATTTATTTTATTCATTTTACTTTGAACAGTTTTGTAATAGGCTATGCATGTACATAATATACGTAGGTATGCTAACTTATTTGAGTATACTGCAATTTGGATAGACAGGGATAATGATGATTACACGAAAATGTATCTTTTCTCTATTCTCCTTTTCTCTCCATCACTTCACTATCATCATCAATCCAATAAATTTCCCTTGCCACTTCATTGCATTTTCTCTGCTCATTCGCTCCTCCTTATCAACTCTAGATTAGATATATATATTCCCCGCATTGATGGTGACGATGTATATATACAGTGGTAATAACAATAATCATGGATCGCTCACACCTAATCTAAATTAACTCTCTCTTCATTTTCTCACTACCACCAAAATATCTCTCGATCCACTCAACTTTCCACCCAACCCAACTAATTTACTCCACCGCTCAAAATGCTATCATATCACCAATAAAGTTGTTGATGATAGCATTGCCTATACTTTTGGATTGCACATAATACTTAACTTTACCACCACCACTAATTTGAAATGATCTGATATGATAGTTTCGTGTTTTTCTCGAGGTAGGGAAAATGAGCAACATAAAATGAAAGTAGAAGTTGTCATTCTAGATGCAATACACTCTCATTTATTTCCCAATTCTCCCCGTTTTCAGTTCCAGGGAAAAACAGAGTTATCCTACTAATCCAAGCCAACACGCTATACACAACAGCACAGTAGCAATTTCCTGTGATTTTTTTTCCACGAAAAAGAGGAGGAAGAAAATTCAAAAAAATAACTGCAATTCAGGGTCGTTTCCTGCATAAATTGGATGAGCTTCTTCTTCTCATCATCTAATTCTTCTCATACATTTTACAATAAGAAAATACTCTGGCTAATGTAGAAAAGTGTATTATGCATAGCGTTGCTCCTCTGCTACCCCCTGAGGCCATAATGACTTGCATGCATGCATTAGTTAACAGCATTGGATAAAGAATATAAAAAAAACAGTCACCCGCACCACCACCACCGCTGCCTCTAGCAGCATAAGAATACAGATGATGATAATGATGGCTCTACTACTACTACTACACTTGGCATATAATAATACACATGAATATGTTTGTACGAAAAAGTAGGAAGGAAAAAAAGAGACAGAAATGTTTCATGCAACCCCCTTGTGATTTTAAATGCAAATACGAGTGAAGACAACACATACATTCTACAGAATACTCCATTTCACTTATTTATTATTCTCCTCTTTCTTCTTCCTTTCACTCCAACGGCAATGGTAAAATCTTACTTGCTTTTCTAGTCCTGACTGCACTTGGATTTGGCTTGTCTGCTCCTACTCTACCGTTACGTCGTCTTCTTTCTCCGCATGAATTACAATGATTTGGACACACCATCGTCTTTACATTTTTACTTGGATTTAAAAGGAGATATAGTGGTGAAGAATGAAGAAAAAATGAGACAGGCTGGGCGGGTAAAACACGCCAGCGACAATCCAGCTTACTACTACTAGCAGTGAACATATTAGGACATTTTGGATGGTATCGTCACTTCCTTTTTCAAAGAAAAAAAAGACAGCTTTACTTTAACATACGTCCTCTGTTTTTTTTACATTTTTATCTCATCTTTTCTTGTAAGGTGGACTAAAATAAAATAGTCAAATGTCGTTCTTGTTTAAAGATACACTAAAGATGTGTAAGAGCATCTTTTGTTGTGCGTTTTCCCGAGTTTCTTTTCTCTTTACCAATTTTCTCTTTTTTTCAGAGGTGACATGAATGCAAGGATTTATGTATAATAAAAGAGACTTCTCACCAAACTATATGCCTAAACTTGCGATACTATTATTTGTTTCTCTTCCTGTTGATGCTGTCTTTGTCTCCATTCAATTGTTTGCGAAGTGCATATACACACATGAAATAATACAATAAATAACAATCTACATTTATCGGTACAAAGGAATTCAAAATGTTTTTGTTTGTTTTTTACTCGTTGCCTTACATCAAGTCAAGTGAAGATTCGATTGACATTTTTCAATTGAATTTTTCCTGCGAATAATGTCGTTTGAGCGTAGCATAAGTTTACGGATATTGTCATCAATGATGCTTCAACCGAAAACGTTGACAATGGATAAAGTAAAAAAGAAAAGAATTCTTCTGTATACTTTTCTCAGTTTTTTTGTTCTTTGTTCTTTGTTCTTGGAAGAACAAGCGAATATATTTTACCGACATTGCATATCTATAAATGTTCAATCTACTTATGTAAACGTGAACGTACAGACTGAATGACTTTTTATGTAACCCAGAAAGTGGCAATATTGTTACCTTCTATGTATCTCCAGAGACAGCTAGACAAAAAAGATTTTCAATGATCGCCTTTTCTCTATGAATATTGTCGATCTAGATTCAATAGACATGTGTTTGTTGCATAGTTTAACAAAGTAGTGCACATGCTGTGTATGCACCAATTGATTCAAAAAATTGTGTATACCGTACTTCTTTTCATTAATTCAGTTGCGAATGGGAAAGGAAACTCGTTATCATTTTTACCCCTTTTCAATCTAACCAAGTGCCAGGGCATGTCATGTTCATGTCTTGGTGATGATCGCTGTCGTCGTCGTCGGATAAAAGGACTTGTTCGATATGGCAGGTTTCATTAAATTGACTGAAAATGAATCTACATAATGCGAATTAGCTGTTGGAATGACTGAGGGAGAGAAGGTAAAAAAAGTTGTACTAAACTCTCAGATGGGATTTTTTTTCTTTCAAATTAAATCTAGTAGTAGGATGATGATTTTCTTGCATACTGCTGGTAAAAAATATGCTTAATTCATGTCTTCAATTTAAAAAGTACCGAAAAAAGTTAAGATGATTAAGAAACCAATTAGAAAATTTAGAGTAAACTTGGCTACACAATTAATTTACTCCCATGTTAAAAATTCCCTTTCAGTTCGTTTGTGAAAAAAAAATCATCGTGGTATTGAGTCTTCAATGTAATTTTTAACTAGTTCTCTTATAAAGCTAAAAATACGATACGACAAAAGAATATGAAAACGAATAATACAGTACAATCATCCATCCATATTAAATAGGCCTCTGGAGAATCCATCCATCCATTCCCAACCCAACTTTACTTTTACTTATTTGCCAACTATAAAACTACTTTATATCAACATAACGTACCTAACCTACTTCCTTTAGTATAACCAACACTCAACTTGAAGCCAAAAATATTTTGTGAAAGTCAAAAGTATGAGTACACATTTTTATATAAATTCGAGTATTGTGTGCTTATACTTTATACATGCACGCATGCATGTATGTGTATTAATCTAGTCTCTTGTAAACGTCAAGACTGAAGATGATAATATTTTTGTGCGGATGATGAGTGATGCTGCTCATGCCTGAGTGGTAATAAATCTCTCTGCGAGTTATATTCGCACTAGATGTATGATTTGCTTTGGTAGAGGGGAAAAATGTTGAAAAAATCTGAAATCCACCAGGAAAAAAGTAATCATTTGTTAGTTCACTGATTATTATTGTCTTGCTGGAAATGCTTTAGTAGTATATGCACTACTCTTGTTAACTTTATATAAGTCAGTTCAACTTTTTTTTTTGTAGCGAGTTGCTACATGATGCAGTTAGTTCACTTCATTATTCTCCTGCTGCTGCCCTGAAATATCCTGTATTGTTCCAAAGGCAAGTTGAAACTAAGTAAGCAAGCACAAGCCCTTTTTTGTCCCAGTGGGCTTAATCTGTGATCCATGTAATAATATAATTCTCGATCCCGTCCCAGTCAATCTGTACATTTGAAAAAAGAGAAAGCATGCATAAAAAAGGCTCACAGAAAAAAATTACTTATACGCATATATTAGTACACACAGTGGTACATGGAAAACAAGCCAATTTTCTCACTGTATTTTATGCATGTCATATTGTGTACTTTTAAATGAAATAGGAATAAATGCGCAGTATACTTACAGATTGGCTGTATCCTTGATTATTATTAATAAGATGATGATGGTTGTGAAATAAGAGTGGATGGCAGAGACAATAATGCAATTGTTCCCATTAAAAATCAAGGCAATTTTTGGAGGAGACAATGGGACATGGGATAAAAGCAGGGAAATGAACTGGTTGCGTTTTCTGGGTAGCAAAACTCTACTTCGCTCAGCTCATTATGTATTGGATTGGATCAGGTTACATTCTCGTCATTTATATTAGCACAAGTGTTCATGGACTGTCTTCATTGGTTATTGCAGGAGAAATATGACAATCTTACCATCAAGATTAAGATTATCTATTCCGTAATAAAACATTGCCGACATAATGCTCCATATAAAAATAAGGCCATAATTGCGGCCTTACCTTAACATAAAGCTCACTCTTTTGGCGGAAGGAAATGATTCTAAACAGTCATGAATCCATAGTTCTGAGCCGTTTCTACTTGCATTTTTATAAAACGATGAAAATTTTGTACTTGTTTTTGGACAAGTTATAAAACATGAACTGGTTGCACGAGTCGGAAACGTAATGGGCTTTGAATGTCCCAAAGGATGAGCTACAAAAATAAAAAGTCATACCCGACTACTACCACCACCGCACTACCGTTGTAAACATACGACGTTACCCTGTACACAACAAAAGTGTAGTTCACTTCCTTTCTGAGGACCGAAATGTTTATATGAACGTATTTGTGCATCACATACAACACATACATGTAAGTATTATTATTAGTTTAATATGAATTTAAAAAATACAAGGTTTTCTTTTTACAACAATACTGCCAAATGCATCATCTTCAGCATCATATCATCATCAAAATAGGAACAACACTGAAAGATGCTCCCAGAATCAAGCATGTACTACTCTTTTTTGCTTATCACATAAGTACATCGATGCCGTAAAGCAGTATAATATACAAAATTTTGATGACAATAATGATGATAAAACAGAAGCTGTGTTTTTACGTACACATATAAGCTGCCGCTACAAATTGTCATATGGATAAAGTGCATCAGTTAAATGGTACAGTTTCTCTGTACCCATCATGTCCATAAAACTTTTTGAGTGGAGCAGTTTTCCATCATTTTTCTTTGCTGTGACTACTGTTGAAGAACAAAATTCTGGATAATCATCAGTTCCTTTATTTTACAGCAAACTCGTCGCATAATGCATTTTACGTTGTATTCTTCTTTCGGTTTCACTAACGACTGGAGCAATGTCGGTGACTACATATTGTGTTGTTCGTCATGTAATGTTGGTGGTGATGACGATGATTCGCTTTTTTCGGCAACTGACTGGCTGAGCTCGATACTTGTCGTCATCATACTTGAGCATGAGGAACCATAGCGGGTGGGAGAGAGCCACTAAAGAAGTGGGCTTTGCCTCTTTCCTGTTCTTCGTTAAAGAGTAGAATCACTGTGGGCATGGCATGGGGTGAGATTGGGCTGCCTGAGCTGAACATTGTGCACGGAGATGAGTGTCTGGAACGTACAGCATGCTATTACATACTTGGCCGGTTTATAACGCTTGGATGAATGGTGCACCTTGCAGGTATGATTTTCATCAGAGAAAAGGAAAGCGCTTCTTCTGTTATGCTACTGAAATGAAGTAGAGAACGAAAAAATAATAAAAGTGTGGTTCTGGTATGGTGATGGTGTTAGGGAGTGGGTGTAGGCAGGCTGTTCTAATTCAATAATATAAAAGATAACAAAATTTTCCCGTGGTAATTTACAGTAAAAAGGAGACAGAAGTATGGGAGACAACAGTCATATATCATACAAAAGTATGCTTCCTGTGATTTACTAGCCTTTATAAAACAATTTTTCAGAGTATTTAATTAGTAATTTTCTTTAAAATTGTGTACTCCAAACTCTTTATAATTGGAAGGGAGAGACTTGGTTAATTTTTTATCGTGCTATTTTAAAACGCAGACCTGTTTCTTGGTAGGAAGAAAGGCATGAATTTTGATTCTTAAGTTTTTGGGTAAACATGAGACCCCTCGCTCAGGATCAAATGGATTATTACAAAATACAGTACAAAATAATAAATAACCAGGAAGAAACTTTGCTGAAGAATTCTATTTTAATATACATACATGCTGCTATAAAAGTAGAAAAATATTATATGCCACCGTTATAGGCAGAATCCACACTATTGCCATTAATATGTAGAATGTTTATTTATTTTGTGAATTTTCAGATGGAAGATAAAGTGTAGTGCAACTCGGAGTAATATATTATCTATCAAAAAGAGCACAAGTTGTGTACGCTCATCTTCATCAAACGACAACAATGGATGGGGTTTGTATTGCTCATTTCTGTGTGAGCACACACATCTCCCAACAACTTTTGTATACTGCACTGATACAAAACTTACGTACACCGTACATTATTTCTCTCTCTCTCTCTCTCTCTCTTTGCTCAACTGCCAGTGCCGCCAACACCAAAAAAGGCAGTCGAACTAGCGATAGAAATAGCGTACCCATCAAAAGTTGGGCCCTTTGGGGCTGATGATAAATGTAGTGAACGCAAGACAATCTATCTATCTGGATGTTCCTGTCACGGAGAAAGTATTTGTTCATACGGTCGTTTGAAAAAGCAAAATGTAAGCCGGCAAGATTGTATAGAAAGAGATAATGATACAACAACGGGTAAAATACTATACTGTTCCAGTATTCATTTTGCCTGTACGGTTACAAAAGTATGTTTATTTCCTTGCAAACATTGATATACACACTACCTCAAAATGGCAGATTGCTTTGATGCCGGATCATTCACATTTTAGAAAATTTTCCTCATAATCATCATTTTAGCTGTAACTTGTACACATAGGTACGTGTTATATTATTCTGTAGTTCATGAAGATGGTTCGCTGGCAAGATGATAAATGCAAAGTCTATGATCTTGTCTAGAAGATCTGTCGTGGATTCTCATCTTTATGATGTGGGAGAAATAATAAATGTTCTCCCAGTAAACTATAAATTATTAAAAAGTTTATGATGATAGTGTTATGAACTGACCAGGAACTGATTCAACTTGGTAGGTGGTGGTCTCTCAAAAGCTTAATAATGTAGTTCGTTGCTCCTTCCCTGCATCATGGGAAATGCGTTTTACCAAAATTACGCATTTTTTGTACATTGCAATAACAAGCTTTAACAAAGAGGATCATTGGGGCAATAAACGACTTTCCAAAATATATAAAACGGTAAAAATGCTTTTCTTGTGAAAGTTTAATGCAATAACTGTAAAGACTTGATTTGTTCCAATTCATAATCACTGAAGTATTCATTCTCGAGGTTTTTGTCTCATTCCTGCCTATTCAAAAAATATATTTGTTACTCATTCGTTTTTACCCCAGCTCTCATTAAAGTTCTTTCTCCTAAACTGACTTTTTTGTCTTGAAAAAGTTGTTTCTTTTCATCTTTGCTTTCTTTCCTTTCAATGTTTGCCCTTTTTCGCTTAACTAACAATAAACGAGTAGAGCTCATAAAATAGTTGGAGAGTGTCAATTGAGTGGAGATAATGGCTCCATATCCTGTCTTCCAATGGTTGATTTTCAAACACAGTTCTATTTTTATGCTCTCAAAATTTTACCCTTATTTACCTCATAGATTACTTCCTCGTGATGGCACAAAGAGAGGTGTTACCACCAAGTTAAGGCTGACGGGGTTGCGGTTAGAGTAGTACGTATGTAATTGTATAGGTGGGAAGCTTGTAATAAGATGTAATATAGATATATAAAAATCACATTACGGTATTCTAGATGCGATTTTTATTATGGACTTTTCTCACGTACAGCTCAATTACTTATTTTATTCATGTTGAGCATGATATAGGATTTCATGATCCATTTGGATCTCTTCTTTCTTTATTTCAGTCTACTATACACATCGTTTGTTGCTGTTCAAAGAGTCGGCAGGTATTTTCAGTTTTTTAAAGGGAAGAGATTCGATATTTAAACATTGGAATATTTTTGCCGGAAAATTCTGCACATAATGTATATAATGCACCTTGTAATCTACTCATCCTCATTTTCTTAAATTCAAAATTATACACAATATATAAATTCATGAGAACGATAAACGATCTTGCATACAAAATAATAGCTCAGGGCACTTATTTCACAAGACGAAACATGCGGCATTTTCTTTTTGTCTTCCATGTCGTTAAACGAAAATTCTGATTAGAATATTCAATGAGGTCCTTCAGTACAATGTATCAGGAATGCAGTTACGTACTTTTTGTATATAACCGTTTGAATTGACACAGCATTCAAAATATTTACCCAACAAACGCATTGTTCTTCTTGCGAGCAAAGTAATCTCTTCATACCAATACTCCAATTGAGGGAAAAGGTGATGTAATGTGACTAGAAAACAAGCATAAGTTTTCTGCCGAGACAAATCTACATACATTATCGAAGAAAGAGAACAATCCTATTATCTATACTGCTCAAGTGCTTTCCTTTTGACTGGGACACAAAAGTACAGCACTTGATTCAATGACTTTCTCCTCAAGCAAACGCGTGTTCGCTTGTGTTTATCTACGAATAACCGGTTTCTGAAAAGTGGTACAAAAATAACAACTTTCGTGTTATGAAGATGTTCATCTTTTATGTTTCACTCATTACCCATTCAACGATGAATGACGCACACATGACCAAGTATGTCATTTAAGACATGGCAAGTTTGTACACTGCTTACTACCGTAATATGACTTCAGCAATATCTTATTTTCTCTTTTTCATCTAATAGTCTGGTGCTATAATAAGGATAAGCTTAATGGAACCATACATTACACTTCAATCCTAGTAGTATTCCAATCTTACTTAGCCTTCGCCTTTTCTCCTACAAGCTTTCAGTCTTATTTGCTTGGCTCGTGTTAATGTCATAAAGGCTCGTTAAAAACTTATATGATGGCACGGAATGGAAAAGAAGGAAGGGAGGAAAGAAAGAAAGAAAAAAAGAGGGCGAAGGAAAGACATGAAAAAATTATGCATCCATTTAACCTTCGCCAATGTAACGTTACACTAGACATCCAAGACATTGTCTTTTGAACCAACTCAACCATTTACTTACTGTGATCCGTATGCAAAGCATTACTTTTCCACTCGCTTAAAAATGACTTTATGTTCTTTCTCATCTCATTTTTTCCCTTTTCTTTTTTCTTCTTCATCATTTCTATCAAGTATTTCCTTCCTTGCATCAGCATTTTTTTTTCTATTCAGAGAATAATAATGCCACGTTGTAGTCAACTGCTCATGCTAATGCATATAAAATGTGTGTGACGGACGGCTTTGAGTGACTTGCTCAGAAGATTAAGAAAATAAGATGTACAAGTGGAGGTGCTGTACCACTGTGTCTGCTCTTCTACATTCACACACCCGGAGAAACGTAGACACTTGACTTTGTTCGTTTTGTTTAGTGGTGGTGGCATGCATGTATACCGGTTGGCGTGGGCATTGGAGGAAAATGAATAAGGAAAAGAATAAGAGGAAGAAGAAGGGGAGAAAAAAGATATCCATGAACTTCTCTAAGAAGCAAAAAGTAAGTGGTTATACATACTTTTCCTTGAGACACACGAGAAAAAAAAGTATTTTTTCTCCTTTTTCTTTCCGTCTTTGACAAACACGCCGTTTCATTTTCCTTTTTTTCTTTTCTCTCGCTCCATATCATTATAACTTACTTGCTTACTTACACATCGTTCGTTATTGCTGCTTGGTTGGAGTTAAGTCAAGCTTTAAGACAAGTTAGTCATCCGTGATATGATAATCATTGTACAGCAACAATAACAAGGTGAAAGTGAAGAGTGCGTAGCAGGTGGAATAACTACGTAGCGTGTAAAAATGTACACACCTAACCAAATAAAACAGGATGACTTGACTTTTCTTTAGTCAACTTAACTTGGCTTCCGAACTTTTTTCCTTTCCTTCGTCATTTTCTGTAAATAATTCCCCATAAAACCATAACTTTGTTGTTTTTCTTTCTTCATCCCATTTCCGAGTAAAAACCATTCAGGCAAGAAACGACGTAGTGAGTGAATATAAAACTGCCTAAGTAAACAGGTATGTTTACACACTAATAGGATAATCTTTCGCTTACTACTCAAGGTATACAGGTTCTTTAAGAGTTTCTAATAATAGCAACCTTATTCTTATTCATGGAGTTGGCACGTCGTCTTTTTAAATGTTCTTTTACGTTGTATTCAGTTTCACCGTCATTTTCCTTCCTTACCTTCTCCTCTTTTGCTTTCTTTTACAATTTTGCTCTTGTCTTTAGTTTGATCAATCCTGTGAGGAAAAAACTTAATAGGTCTAAATGGTCTCTTTGTGTAAACTACAGTGAAACTTGGAGCGTTAAAATAAACAATAAAGGGTGGGAAATGGAGTCGTTCTCAAAGTGTCGCTTTTAGCCTGAAATGAACTTGAAGATAATAAGGACGACATTACAGAGTTGCTTCTGATTTTTGCTCTAATTGAACTACTGGTGTGGGTAGTCTTTTGGTATTGACAAGTAGTGGGGCAAAGTAGCAAACATGAAAACGTGAGCCAGATCTATCAACAGTGTTGTATGAAGTCACAGTCATGAAACACTACGTGCTGATCGTAGTAAAACAGTTGGATAAACAGATGTGTGTAGTGTAACAGACTAGGTTGGTCAGGATGTTGAAGTAATCTATTCATAAAATTCATATCCTAATATAAATAGTTCACCGAAATTAGATCTTTACTGCGGGTAAATATTTAAGTATTGTGCGTCTCACTATCAGACATTATATTATTTTCACTTCGTTACGGTTTATTGTAGTACACTATCAAACGGTCAATGAATATTGCTGTAGCCAGTTTCAAAACCCAAGCTGACTTACAATATTAGCTGCTCACAATGTTGCAAAAGTCACTATAGTTAATAAAAAAACTTGGACAACCCTCAGATAGTCAATACAAGCTTGCACTAAGCATGGTTTTAGTCAATTCAAAATAGGCAGTACAATGTTACCCCAATATTAGCTATCATATGACCGTTTCCTTTAATATTCTTCGTGTCAATCGCTTAATAGTAACGATTTTGCAAGCAGTAAATAACTACAAGACACCGAGCTGGTGAAGAAGTCCACAAGTTGTAAAGTAGAATTAAACTATATTTCTCACTCCTCATCCATTTATTCATAGACTTGGTTTATTTATCCTTTCACATTTTCTTACGTGAAACACAGTGCAGTTGTAATAAGCAGAGTAGACACAATATGCAAATTATAATCAAAAGATGATCCTTCCTACTCCATACTTTTGTACATCTTTACTTCTGTTTTGTCTCGTCAAAATCTTGATAGACTAACCAGCTAAATTTTCATCTTGTTTCCCACAAAACCAACCCTCGTCGTATTTTATTCCGACTGACAAAGAAACTCTCTTTTCTGCTTGCTTTTGGGTGCTTTTAGACATTATTTATAATATTTACACAAATTCATATTCTGTGTATGAGCCTGGGTATAACTTGAATAGTAAGTTTACATTCATTTACTTTGGCACATTCAAAAAGATTATATCATAAAGTTATTATTTCTTTCATGTCCTTTGTGACTACTTTCTTTCATTATTTCTTTTGCTGCTTTCCAGCGTTTCTCTCTACCAGTTCAACTCTTCCAGCTCTCCATTCTTTTCACCATCTCATTTACCCCTTTCAAGTCCATTTCTTATTTAAAGTTTGCTCACAGCGTAGAAACTGAAACCATAACCTTATTTATGCTTTAAGTTCATTTTAATTTGAATAATCTTTACATTGGACTAATTATTAACTTCGGAGTAGTCTGACTAAAGAGGTTTACCATACGGAAAATATTCAACGAGCATATTGTATAGGAGAGGATGGCAATTGCTTTATTAATTGTTTTCTTCTAGAGTGCCAAATCTTCTGGGAATGCTTATGATATGATGTGACAAATGAAGTATTCAAGTAAAAATATATTCATTTTTTTCCTCTTGTAGTCACACTTTGTTTAAATGCTCTTTTGTGTCTGCCCATTAAGAATGGTAGCTTGAAATCAGTTTTTTTCTCAAGTTTAACGCAAGCAAGATAAATCATAATCTTTTTGTACAACTCTACTCGTATTTTTCTTTTCGTCACAGACACGTCTTTTTATTGCTTTTTATTTACTCGTGTACCTTACAGTATAATTTTGATTATTCAGTGCACTGCACTGCACTAGTCTACATCTGCCACCCATCCAATTTTTTTTCTTCAATTTCAGAATAACACAGAAGCAATATTGAAGTCACCCTATTTATTTCATCCTTGAGTAAATATCATTCATTATCATTATGTGGGTTACGTCCTAACATATTAAAATGGGCCAGCCCTAGCATCCAGTACATTATAAACACAGGGTTGAGTTTCAGCATCAGAGTATAAAATACAGATTGAAAGTGGCACTTTTTGAATTAGCTATTTAGTTGGTTTATTTTGTTAGCTTTGCTTTTCCAATTTACGTCATCCAGAATGCAGAGTCTGGAAAGTTTAAGTCTGCATGCGCGTATGTGTGTGCACATAATTCACAAGTCGAAGAATATGTTATACTTTCACATTCAGTTTGTATCTACCAGGAAAGCATTTTCTTTTCCTATCATAAACACATTATTCCATCATTATTACGCGACAATTCGGGTGAAATGACTCGTTTCAGTCAAGTCAGTGAAGTGACTGATTACCATCATCGTATTGTGTTGATTATACGTACCAACAGTGGCATTATTCAGATTTTTAGACAAGAGAAGTTAGAGAGCAGAGAGATGGAGGGACACCCCTTCATTTTACATTTTATCATCTCCACATGATGCATACATTATTGCGAAATACAACAATCCAGTATTGATACACTATACATAAGTGTAGCTATAACGTAATACCAACTGTGTAGATATACTCCCTTCTAATAACATGTACTTGTCCAGCAAAAATATTAGGGCAAACCAAAGGGGATGAAGATTTGATTTAACAGCAAAGAAGATAGATCGACTTTCCTTTGCTACACTGTCCTTATGCCTAACTATCACTTTTTATATGATGCTTTCTACTACCTCTTTCTCGATATGTTCTCAATCTGGAGGGTTGCCTTTTGTGCCCAACTGTTATGTTTGTCTCTTTGATTTACAGTCTTATTTCTTCTTCATCTGTTTTTTCCGCTTCAGTGCTGCTCTTACATAATAAACGCATCAGTAGCGCGTGCTATTTTTTGACCACGATAATATGTCTAATAACCATATTTCTGAAAACTGAACATTATAAAGTTGCTGTCCATCTGCGAGAAATTTTACACTGATTCAAATAATAGTTGTGATTATACAGGATAGAATCCATCAGTCTTAGATTACCCTCAAATGTTTGTTTCATGTTGTAAAGCATGTTTTACACAACGTTTTTCATGTTTGAGTCGAGTCGCAGAGAATCTAAAAGAAAACAAGGGTTCTCTGTTGTAACTGCACTTTTGGAAAGTAAGAAGATACTTATTCAAAGATGCTCACTTTCAATCGGTCGCGGAGCGGTGTTGGTGATAACATCAAACGGCAATACACTGCTCATTGGTGGATGCAATAATGACAAAAATGATGATCGTGATGGTGGTGATGATAAGACGGTTAAGTGGTAAGATAATCCAGAAAGATAAAAGGGGTGGTGAAATTCGAGCATCCTTACAAGTCTTTGGGGTTTCCTCTCATTTCACTTGAGCCTATTATTTTTTGGTGCTTCCTTACAGCATTGTGAGCCAAACTGCATGGATAGAGCAGCTTTATGATTTACTTGTGATGTCACGTTTGCAGTATCAATGATGAACTTGCTGTACATTACGTGGATTATATAGACTAATGTTAATGCTAGCTTTTTATGTTCACCTTCTAGATTTTCAGAGTGATTTAACCAACATATTATACTGCTATATTATTGCATGACATTCTACTGAAAAGCTGTACAAGTTTGACATTTGATACTACCATTCACGGTGGAAGATATCATTTGTTTTAATGTTCTTAAACCCCTTCCAGTAATATCATAAACGAAACCAAATGGTCAGAAATATGTATAAAAAGAACAAATTTGTTTAGGATTTCTTTTGATAACATGTCTATTTGAGAAAACCATCTTTTTGTACATCGACCAAAAATTCTACTTTGCACAAGTGGGGAAAGATGAGACCGTGTTATGAAAGCTTTCTAGTTCAGACCACCACTACTCCTGAACTTACAGTGTAGAAGAAAAAAGTACATAAATGTTGGGCTTTATTAGAATGCATATTTTTCAGAAAGCACATATTAAAGTAACAACAATATTCCTTATTTTTTAGTTATTTTTTCCTTTTCTGTGGCGCAGGTAAAATAAAATTACAGCACACTTACACTTCAATACATAAAATGAGCAAAACTTTTCTAATACAAGTTTTGTGTAAGCCAGCAATATAAATAAAGTACATTTAGGCAAAAGACGCCATCTTTCACATTCACATGCTTGCAGTATAAATACACTACTAAACAAACACATGAATAGGAAAAAGAGGCTGAAAGTCTTTGGGAAAAAGTGAACGTGATATTTTCATTTCATGGACAAAATTTCGACTCATGGCTCCTCTGAGAATTTCTCCTGGCCTGTGACAAATGTCTCAACTAGCATTTCCAGAAGGTTTGCTTCTTTCTTCCTTTTTCCTTCTCGTAGCCGTCTAACTTTCTCTTGCTCTCTTTAAGAAATTTACAAGTACACATTTCAGTAAAAGGACAAGTGCGGTGAAGAAGAGAAAAAAAAGTACAAAATTGTTGTTGTTCATGTGCGTACAGAACGTACAAAGTTGAACAGATGAACTCGTCATGTTAGAAAAAATACCAAAACTGTAAACACATGTACATATATTTATTTTTTTTACTTTATGTCGACAATCATGAAAGTTTTCAGGGAAAAACTTGCACATTCAGTTTGTTTGGTTAAAGTAAGAAGAAAATAAATTTTATTTGTGTAAAATGTGATGAAAACAAGTTCTTTTTTTTTGAAAATGGTTGAAAGTTGGAAGGATAAACTGCAAGCTTCTTGAAAATAGCTTCAGTAACTATCATAATTAATACTTCAAATTATGCTCTACATAATTTTAGAAAAATAATTATTTCATTAACTTTAGCTCCAAGAATTGATTTAGCTGTTATCACCTTCTTTATTAACAGAGCTATTTATTCAACGAAATAAGTCTCCTGTTCATGGGACATGAAACAAAATCTTGGTTGATGATTACATGATTACTTTTACAGCTTGTTGTTGTTCATCATCATGATTTCTAGAAAAGGCAAAAGCCCTAGACCTGCACTATATGTACTAATAATTTTCTCTCTTCAAAGTAAAGTCACTTATGGTTGCTTGCAAGGGTGGGCAAAATACTTGTATTTAAAATACAAAAGTATTTAAATACGTATTTAAATACTTTGATGTATTTTGTATTTAAGCTTGCTGAATACCAATGTATTTTCAAAATACATGTATTTAAGTCTTTAAAGTCAAAATGTATTTAAATACA
>JAHZMZ010003653.1:0-17611 GCA_027743805.1 Lepidocyrtoides sp. E14 | reverse complement strand
CACCGAGGAGGATACACTTGGAAAATCAACCCGTTGCTGTTGCGGCTCATCATGTTTCTTTGCGTTGCTCTTTGATGCCAAGTGATTGTTTTGCTGTTGTTGTTGTTGATGGAGGTGGTGGCTAGACTGATTTGGATGATGATTGCTTTGATTTGACACGAATTTGGAAGATGACGGTGATGATTGTCGAGAAGGGCTACTATTTGCATGTGTCACTTCGCTCAGCAAAGCTGTTTGATGGTGTAGCGCGAGGGTTCTCAACCCATCAAAGCTAGGGGCACTACCCTTACCGTCGCACATTTCAAACTTGCTATTATGTTTTTTGCTAATTCGGTTTGATAAATTTATACTTTGAGTCAAAAAAAGGTATTTATAATGCTAATGGCATTGCAATAACAGTCAGTATTATAAATGGAATAAGTACATTAAAATAGTATACTCTTTTAGGCCTCTGCAGTTCACTCAATACAGACAACTTGTCTTACTCAAGAGTTTGCGTTCAGTACACAAATTTACGCACTTATATCACAGATTCAATTCCAAAAAGTCCCACCTCTTGCAAGTATACATCATTTCAGACGTCAAAACTAATTTAGTAAGCTTCTGGAAACTTGCTACAGATAATTAGCAATATCTAGTGATATCTTCTGTCAAACATGATTGCATCACATAGCATTAAAAAAAGTAAAGTTCTAACTTTATTTTTCCGTACTACTTGCAACCCTTATTTATTTTACTCTGTTTGCAGGTGTAAAAACTCAGTCTTAATGAGCATTGACAATGCCAGTCTGAGAGGAGTCTACTAATTTGGCCAATCCTCTAGACGTATCAGATTCTGCCTGTATATTTGCTTTCTCCTCTCATCAGTGTCATATTATGAAGCATTCCGTTGTGTCGGAAGAAAGGTACGGTTCTCAATCTTTTTTACCCTACTACACAAATATACCAATAGGCTGAAAATGAAAAAAGTTGGATCTTCAGCTGGGACATGTGGATCTTTTTTTTCTTCTACAAAAAGAGGATATTTCCAAAGTAAAAATAGATTTTCTGGTACAACGGACCATTAAAAACGATCAGACAAAACTGACAACATCTCTCAGCTCTTACTTCATCCTAATCTTTTCTCATCTCTCTTTCACTTTTCTCTGCGATGAGAGAAAATGTCTATCTTAACGCTATAAATAGAACTAATGTGGAGCAGGTACTTTTTCTACGTATACTTCCTTCAATAGTTGTAATGCAAGCAGTCAACTAATATGAAAATGGGCAATGCGAGACTCGCAGAGAGTGCCACTAACTGGAGCCTACTGCCCACGTTTATTACAATTTTGAATTGCTTTTATTAAAGTAAAATGACTTTGATGGGATGTGAACAATATGCTAATTTGTGGTTTTCAAACGTATACTTATCAAGCTTGAATGCCCCATTGAGAAAAAGACGTCCATATATGTACTTATACAGTTGTAGCAAGACAAGAGCCATTTGCCTACTTTCTACACAATTCCTTTCAATTCTATCGCTATTTTCAGCAATGGCTGAATTAGTAGAATCCTAGGTCACCTGAAAAGCCAAGTAAGGCTAATGTCAAATCTCCCATGAACTCAAGAAGAAGCCATGGTCAATAAACAGTTTTATAAAACATGCCACCACGGTTTTTCAGCAGAAGTTTCTCAATCTCTTTGATACCGAAAGGTTTTGTCTAAAAGGGGCATAATAATAACAGTAATGGCAATAATAATGATGTACCTAACTGAATATATTTTATTATTATTATTACCTATTCCTTTCCCGTTTCTTTTCTATCAATTTTTGCTACGCTGTATACTCCAATAACTTCTATAATAATAATGCTGTAATAATTCTTCCTGCAATAATTATATCTCTTTCTAAAACATGTGTCAGCTTTTTTTTGTTTCTTATCAATTTTGTAGCAGAAACGAGATAAAGATTAGCAACTTTCGAATCTAAACAGACACATGTACAAACAAACGTAAGAAGAGTTTAAAGGTGGTGAGTATATTGTATTGTGTTAACTGTTTAACAGCCAGTAGCAAATTTTTCCTTATCACCTATCAGCTCTCCTCTCTCCCTTAAAGCACTCGTGCAACTCTCAATGCCAGTCCTAAATAAATAGCAATGTTTTATGTCTTTGTAGCAGTTCTTGGTACACATGCAGAGGAAACCGTGTGTATTTGTAATGTGCACGCTTCGAGGAGCTGATCAAAAATGAGAAGCGCTGCGAACAAGAGCCATGTAGAAAAGGCTTTGCGATTTTTTTTCTTCTCCAGGAGGCAAGGATGGAGAACATGTAACAGAAATATGTATTGAAACGTTTACTGGAGAAAGAGGAAAACAAGACGACAATGACGAGAAGAAGATAGGGAAAAAGAGCACGAGAAAAAGGAGAGAGCAGCTTGCCTAGACAGAAGCAGCAGCAGCAGCAGTTGCAAGACTATCACTTATCATTACATACCTAAAGCTAAGTACATGACGCTTGCTTACTTTCCTTTTGCCTTTTGCAAGTGACTGGAACTGATAAACGCCGTACTGCTTTTAGCCGTTTTTTTTCTCTTCTTCTTCTATCCAAGCCAATAAACTAAACCAAGTTGTATAAGAATTTGAATGTACATATGTAGATGAATGTGTGATGGTGTGGTTGTTGGTGGTATGGCGGTTGGAAAAAAGAAGAAGAAGAAGAAAGTCCTGAATGTTCGTTTATGTATGTGTTCGTATATTGTGCTTTTTGTGTTGGTAGCTGTCTCCATACTAGCCTTTCAGCTCTATTAACAGCTACATGCTACATTTAATGCTGTATATATGGATGAACGGTTGTTGAACAAAAGAAAACGACCGTGGATGGATGTTACTTAGACATTTCTGGTACACACATGTATGCATGCATGCAAGCAAGCATTAGTAAACTAAAGGAAGATACAGAGGACTAGGTAGGTTTTGCAGTAGTAATATAGATAGCAGGAGGAGCAGACAGAGAGAACAAGAGCCAGTAGATAAATATGATGCCCGTTGGAAAACGGAGAGAATGGAAGAGAAAGAAAAAGAGAAGAAGAAAAAAAAATCAGACTGAAAAAGGGTTTTGCTTGCAGTACTTGTACAACCATGTAGTATTATTTACTTGCTTAAATGCTTACTACTGTAATGCTAGTGCAAAACTAAATATTGCACAGAACTCTGCTTACACTTACTTTGCTGGTTTGCTGTCTTTAATAATAATGATAGTGATGATGGCGGTAGTGTGGTGGTGTGTATGTGGTGATGAAACAATAACAACTCTGCCACTTTTACTTCCATGCTGCTGGACTCTCTCACTCACTCACTTACTCAGTTTCTAATAAAACAAATATATCCGCCTCACGTCTACTTATCCGTGAAAGTTGTTATTGGCGTTTTTCCGTGCACATATGTCAGTTGCTATAAAACATACATGGATGCTAAAAGTAAGTAAATTTTATACTAACAATATGACTACCTATATAATTACTCACGAAGAACCAATATATCGTAATATTATAGCTGTGAGTAAAGAGAGAAAAAATTGTTTGTTGGACAATGTAGGAGTAGTAGAAGTAGAAACATGCGACATGTCATTTATTATTAATATCAACTCTAATATACTTAGACATACATATACGCAGACCGTACGCGTGTTTGGATTGAGTGGAGTGGATTTTTTTTGTTTGAAAACTTAAACTTAAACCTAGATTCTTATCCGTGAAACCTTTGCCACTAGCCTCATGAATATTGCATGCTATGCAAAACTTCTTCCCAACTTCCTCGCATAGTCAACATTCCAAATATTTCCACAGATAGGGCCCAACAAGCCCTGGGTATTATGTGGATGTGCGTGTGAAGTGAAGATGGATCATGTCTCCTTTCATAACAGTCATGATGATGACTGGCATGAAAATCACAAAGTTAAATATCATGCATAAGTAGGAAAAGTAGAGAAAGTTGAAAGGGATGCAAAAAGGCGCTAGAAAAAATTGAAAGCTGGGCCACATTTTTATGTATTTTATGCTTTGGCTAAGTTTTATAATTTATAAGTGGGATATTAGTTATAGAAAAAAAAATGACGGAATAAGTGGGAGAAAGTAGCTAAATCGGTGCATTCAATGTATAAAAGAGGAGGAGGAGGAAAAGATAAAGGCGTGCTACAGGTGGGGCTGGCTTACTTAAATATTTGTTTGTGCAGTGGACTTTTTATGGTTATGTACGTTCTCCACGTTACCTTTTTGTAAATAAACCCATTAACCAAAACAAGTCATGAGATTTAGTTTTTTCAATCCCGAATTGATTAAAACTAAGGACATGAATGCATTATAGTAAAAGCTGGAAATATTTTTAACCAACACAGCATCTATTGTCCATAATATGCATGGTTCTATTTATATCTCAAGTCTTTTCCAAGCAGAGAGAAGTTGCCATGTCTTTGAGCCAATTTACCAATTTTCCACTTCGTACCTATTCCTGTAATATTTTTAGCCATGTGTTTGTAATGTTCTATATCTAGCAAAATGCTACCAATGACAGTAAAGAACTATCTGCCCATCATGACTTACAAACTCCATTTAATAAAACCAACGTTGCCGCTACCAGTACCGCTAATAGCATAATGAAGGCAGTCCTAAATCTATTGTACGAAGGAAAACGTTAATAATGTACAATGAAGTGTTTTCCCATAGAACATTAAATTTTGGCTTATTCAGCTCAACTCGGCCGGAAGAACAAAGTTAGGGCCATCACTCTAGTAAGAAACTGAGAAAAAAGGAGGAACCTTTATTCTGGTTCTATTTCAATTCTATGTACATTGACATATTACGCGAATCTGGCTTTAACATAAACGATACATAGTGACATGGACACTCATTTAAGATACTAAAGCCGTCTGTCGGTTCGTCCGTAGTTACAATTCTAAGAAAAAAAACGGAACCAATTTTCTTTAAATTTGTCGTGTAAAACACAAACAGTTTTCAGTCTAAATACATAGTCAAACAGTCACCATTACAAACCTTTATATTCTCATAGAATCAAGAATTCTTGTGCATGAGATTCGTTGGAATCTAAAATAAATTATAGCAACATTAAGAGTGGTGAAAGTTTATGAGTTAGATTTTAGATTCTGAAGGCAGTTGAAGTGTTTCCACTTGAAGTTGATGTACAGGTGGATTAAGTCAAGAAGTCATACTTTTAATGGCAAATTCAAGAAGTACATACTTCATGCTACGTTTGACTTCGATAGCTATTTTTCGTTATATTAGCTTCGATCTACAAATTGTCAGTGCTGGAATGGGAATTTCTTTCGGTAGCTAGGAACATTGCGTAATAATATTTCGTCGAATGGAAGAAAAAAGGAGAACGAAAAAGTATTATGTACGTAAATATTATTATTACCCAGTTTTAAAGAAGTTTCATATATGTTATTGTGAGGCAGCTGGGGGCATACGTAACTTTTTTTTTTGGAAATGACTAATAGCATGGAAGAGCCGACGATCGTATACATCATCCAACACTTGAAAGTTATTATTCTTAGGCTGTCAATGCCCAAGATGGAAACATATTGTAACTAGGATGGTAGACAGGTACGGATGCAATGACAACATACTAAAAGAGAAATTATATGAACAAAAGGTTCCATAACCAAAAAATTCTGAAACCATATTGATTAAGTTTTTATTAATTATGTTAGCGCCGCGAGTACGAAAGGTGTAGTAATCAGCAGGGAAAAGCACACACTTGTGCTTCGTTACAACTTATCTTACCTTTTCTCGTTCGGTACTAACTTAACACACTCTGTTTTCGTAAGAGAAAGTGGGATAAAAGCACCAGTTCATTTTTTATTTAGTTTTTAAGTGTAAGCTACGAAAGAAAATATTTATTTTTCCCCTGCTGTGCAAATGAGCTGCGCATTAAATGACCACATGGAATTTCAGCTTATGCAAACTCTACAGTGCCATTATATAGCACTGTTATTATGAAACGACTGTACGTTATACACCTCACGTGAAGCGGATAATTTGATACGACCAAATCATGGAAAAAAATTGCCATTCCAACACAACTTTGAATGCTAACTTAATGAATACTAACTACAAGTGTTTTGTTTCGCTTTGCCAACTGCAATTTGTAATTGGGAAATTGACAGAGCACGGTATATCTGTGCTATAAAAAGCATGTACATAAAATGAGCAAATGTAAAAATGATACGGAGTAGAACATAATGACAGAAGTAAAAAAAACTCAATTGAAGAGAGTTGAAGAGATGAAGCGGAAAATATGCTTCTTTTTGCTTAGCGTGCTTCGACAGAGAAAATATCATTTCGACGCTTTTTGATTGCTTGAACACGTACTTTTTCCCTTGTTCGCTTAAACTATTCCTTGCAGAAGTTTCCGCTGGAAAACGTTTTGGTGGAGACGACGGGAGAGAAAAGAAGGAGAAGAAGAGAGCACTAAATTGAGGAGAAAGTGAGCGAGACAGAAAAGAGACTATGGGGAAGTAAAGAAAGAAATGGAAACAGAATAATGTATAGAATAACAGCTTATCAAACAAAGAGAAATGGAATGAATCGAATGAATGGAGTTGCAAAAAGAGGACCAATAACCTAGAGACCAACATAGAGTCTACATCTTACCAGTTATTATCTCTAGGTATGCATACATACATACATACAAACAATAATACCACAAACACATATACACATTTAAACGTCGCAAATAAATATAAGTACAACAATTTTACAGGTTCTCCCTCTTTCCCTTTTTTCTTCTCGCTGTGCATTTTTTTTCGCTCTTTTCTTCCATCCTTTTCTCTTTGCAATCACCGCCGTCATTTAACCAAGGCCATGTACTAATACAAGTACATATGTAAAAAATGTGTATAATATTATGTATATGTATATATATACAAGTAAATATGTTGGCAAATAGTGGAGGGGGTCGCTAAAAAGCTAACATTGCATACTCATAGATACTTGATATTATTATTATTATTTTTATATTTATTATACAAGAAAAGAATAAGTTGGCTTCTGCTCTTTTGCCGAGTTTTTCTCTCCTTCTCTTTTGGAATTCTGCTTCCACAGAGAGGAAAGACACACACAGAGGCTCACATGCAGGAAAAAAAAGAACGGGAGCGTTAGCCTCCATTCTTGTTTCTCTTTGTAATCATAATATGTGTGCAGCGATTGTGCCTCTTCTTTTTCACTCGAGGGCAAAGCAGTACACCAATTCTTTCTATTTTCTACTACTGCCACTTCTACCATGCATTTCTGGAGAAATTCCAAAGGCAAGACAGACCGAGTGAGCGTCTTTACTTCAGCATTACTCTACCACTTACACATTCTACAGTGTAATAATAATGGCCAAGCAAGCAGGCTGAGGAAATGGACGAGGAAAATTCTCGGATTCTCAAGCATGCCAAGTTTCATCACCATAATCAGCATCAACTTTACGATAGGAGGCCACTACTCACTATTACAAATTCTCTCGATATCTTTCCCCCTCTCTCACTCTCTCTCCTTTACCAGTGGAAACGTATCTACCTTATCCATATATACGCTATTACTTACGGATCATCACCATCACTGCTGTTTCTGGTGCGGCTAGTGAGCTTGAATGAGTGAAGAAGTGGTTTAGAAAACTACATCATCTCATCATCATCATCTTCATAACATGGATATCTTTACAGATGCAAAGAAATAATGGGACATATTATAAATGCACTTTATACTTTTCCCAAGGATGTCCTTCCACTTTTACGAACATGGAGCAAAACTTAGGCACAGTTTGCCGACTAGTATTTAGTACAATTCTTTCATATTTCGGCGCAAACAAATACATTACACATATTATTGCTGCTCCTTCAGTGCTTACGACGGTGATGCAATGCAATGCAATAAAATGCATAATATTCTGTATCATCACCGAAATCATATTGCACTTTACATTCACAACTTGAACCACTTCTTTTGTTTTTAGAGGTAATATAAAAGAGGAAAGATTTCTTCGTGTCATACTCCAGCAATGTGCACTCGGTACTCTCTGTACTCTGGCTAGCTTTCGATTTTTCTTCAATATCAACTTAGCAAAGTAGCTTGCAGAAGAAATAAATTTGTAAATTAATGCTTCTTGAAATAATGATGATGTGATGAAAATTGTTTTTTTTTTCTTTGGAAAATACTAGATGCTCAGTTTATATGATTGTGTGGTTATATTAAATACAAGTAACACAGGTTTTTATTGATATTATCATCAAAGTGGGTATTTGATCACTCGGTCACGTTATGTAACCTTTTGGCCTCTCTACTCTTCTTGATTCGGTAAACATATCTCCAATATTGCTGTACTGCTCTTTCAATCTGTCAGTAAAAACATAAATATATAGGTTCGCAAATATCGTGATTACAGACAGACAGAAAAACAAAAAAGTCCACCAGTGTAAAAGTATGTAGTTTCCTAATCACGGTGACAGACATGTAACAAAAGTTGATAGCAAGAACCTGAAAAAAGTTTATCATCTTGCTCACCATTTCATTTCCCTTTTTTATTGGCAATTACAGTAAAGACATGATACATCAACACCAACCTTTGCTCTTGCACGTCGGTGTAACTACATAAACACAAGATAACTATCCATTCACGTATCTACCGAAGCCGTTAAAATACTACAAGCATGATCCAAGCAGCACGGGAAACTGAATATAGAGGAATAGAAAGGAAAGACAAATCCAGCAATAACAGTCCTGCAATGAACAAGGCACGTCATACAGTTCTTGAGTTGTTTAAGTAATAGTGGCCTGTTTATGATGACGATCATGAAGAGCAATAATCAGTTAAAAGACTTTCGTTCTCTTCTTTCTTTTCGTCATTTCATTTGACGCAAAACTACCGTGCTAACCGTACTCACTGACAATGGTGTTTTTAACAATGCTTTTAGTTCTTACTCCCACATTGGAGATATTTTTTTGTCATTACATTTTATAGCTGGTGCTTTGCTAGATGATTAATCTCTCTAATAGCTCTTATAAATTAACCTTAGAATTCTTGGCGCCTCTCCTCCGTTGCTCGTTTGATCTTTTTGAGAGTAAGGTAGAGGACATTTGTAGAACTATGCTTACATATCCATGTAGGTAGGCACAAAGACATGTACAGTCATATACACTATTTGTCGTTAGGAATGGGACATAATCTTTATCACATGAAAGAATTTTACAGCTAAAAATCTATAAATTCAGCACATTTAATTGTATGACTGTCACGCAATTAAATTTTTAACTCTTTATTTCATTTAGTAGAGAGTAGAGGAGTGGCGAAGGTGGTGGTTTTATTACGTAGCTGAACCTTTGATAAAGCGTATTTTTTATTCATTTAGTTTGTCTGTCTGTCTGTGCGCATAACTTTTATAAGCTTCAAACGATTTTCTTTGGATCTATGTTGATTTTGGGGCAAACTAGAAACTCAACAAGGAAAGCGAGGTCACAGATGCCCGTAATGCTGTTTAAATACGAATTATTTTATAGAATATTTCAATAGAGAACATTTTATCAGTGGTGGCCTCTACGAGGCGGTGATAAAGTCCTTTGGACCTCAAGCATAAAGTATTTTTAAGTTTATTCGATGAACTTCATCGACGCCAATACACACAAATTCAGCTACGTAATTTCCATCATGGTTTAATGCGGCTAGTTTTTGAACTAGTAACCTTGTTCCCTCTGTGATCCGTTTTAACGAAATGCGTTAAAAATTATGGTCTGAAAATCCGTTATTCAGTTAATTACAGGAAGCATGAGAAATGTTTCCAACCTTGAACTAGGGGAAATGACTATGAAATACTCAGGGTGGACTTTTCAAAGTCATTCTGCTACGATGACAAAACGGAGAATATGCCTAATTCATCATACATGTACATATATACTTGTACGTTACAAGATACCCCACAACGGCCACAACTAACCTGCATCTGTATTTAAAACACCAGTGATCATGGGGAATCCTATATGATATTTGAATTGCAGTCCTATTTTCAGGAAGTAAATAAAAATGAAATGAATAACCCTTCTGAAAATTCATATATTGCTTTTTGGATTTATGTAAGATGACATGTCTTGAAATGGGTAGCATATTGGATGTTGCCCATCAACACGATAGTAGACAGTATTCGAGGCTGTTTTCAACAGACTTCAAAAGCTTACCTGACAACAGTGTCAAGGGAACCATACCTGAAATTGATATGCTGTATACTCTATACCATTTAGAAAGTTTCTCATGCTGCTGGAAAAGACACAAGTGGCGTATAGGTACTATCTTTTAGATTGCTGTCAGTGCTGTGTACTGAAATACCTTTTTCCTAACCGTTACAAGTGAAAATAACTACTTGGCTTATAGAATCAACTATTCCTCTCTAACAAGGTGTTGAATGAGCGTGTGTGATATTAAAAAAACAAATTTCTGATCTCAGTTATTTATGCACTACTACGATACAAATAAATATTAATCCTCAATGCAGAATTGAAATTTAGTTGTCAGGTTTATGAGAAGAAGGGAATGAATATCAGCTTTGAAAGAAATGACTGGAATGCCACTTTGAGAGAAGAAATTTGATTATGCTCATTTACTTTTTCTGTTACTTTAGTATAATTTTCGAGAATCAAAATGCATCTGGTACTACGTGGCCGTGGCATTCACCATTCATCGAGACCAGCGAATCAACGATCTATCACATCATCAATGGAAATGCAGCTTACGAAAAATCAGAAAACGCTGTTGACTGAAAACAAGTACCTACCTTCACAATTTATGAGCATAAGTGTTGTCGTCAGTGCGTTTATCCACAATATACAATACTCTTCTTGCTAATATATTCATCATAGAATAATAATAATAATTACAGTGATTAACATGCACAACTGTGCAACATGACGTTTCCTCTGCTCACCATGTGAAAACTTTGCATGCATTTCCTTCTTGGAAGTGGTAGTCTATTTTCTCTCTCGCTGACAGAATCAAGTGTACACGTGCATATAGGTAGTGGTATATGAATGAACAATCATTATCATCCAGTCACCATTTCTATGAAAGTAAGTGATCCCACTATCCTTCCTTTCCCTGAAGACAAGCTCAAAGCCCCAGTTGTTGATTTCAAATCAAATCTAACAACCTACTTTGAATTGCCAACAGTAAAAATACTTTGTTTAGGTAGTTTTCATTTCTGTAGAAGCGAAGTCCTTCCCTTTCAGTACCCATTCTGTCCTTTTCTTTTTACTAAATATTTTAACATGTGCAACTTTGCATTTGATGAGCAAATAAAGCCCTTGTAAGACCACCTTTAATACTGCATTGAACTAGTTTTTAAATGATCTTGTAGACAAATGAACCAATACATATATTGCTAAAGAACAGTGAGATGATGACATTACAAATTTTACAAGAGTTTCCAAACAAAATAATACGTCTGCACGCACACAGTAAATCAAGAGGAAAAAAGGATGGATACTTGTATGCTGATTTGAAATAATCAGTTGAAGCAAAAGTTTATGTTTCCAGCGACCTTGAACTGTCATCATGTAGTGATGGACGCGATAAACAATAGAATGAAAGATTGTTCATACGTGCATACACGAAAACCAAGAAGAAAAATATACACGCCAAAGATGCACAAACATATCATGCTGCGTGGCAACTTTACTGGTTGCAATCCGCATATTTCTAGTTCAGTCAAAAAAAGTTTCCGTAGCTGTCTTCCGTTCTCTTCACACATTCTCACTTTGCCCCTTTCAACTATGTACTCTCCGAATCTCGTCCATAAATTATCATAAACTTCCAGCCTGACATATACAAACATTATAGTACAATATAAGAACAGCAGTGGTGTAATGTAACCTGACACCAAAGGTGATAATGATAATGCATCGTAAGAATTTGTTTCCACTGGCTTTTATCAAGCATCTTTAAAACCCCTTTAGTGTAAAATTGATCCGAAAAAATGTTAGAAAAATGAAGTGGTGAAAGCTGCGTTGACCTTGTGATGAAAGTATTACCTTTACAATGGAATGACTGAAGACGTGATCCTTTGTTATATTTTTCAATATCTGTAAATTGAATTGTAAGTCGCTCCGAAACTGTTTGAACCCGGGTAAATGTTTTCAAAATAGCATTTGTCAGAACACTTTGGCTTTCTCGGAACACGCGGTCTCGAATCAGAATCAAATACGTGAAAAACATGCTTTCAACAAATTTAATTGAGATGACGTCAACGCAAACTTTCCTACAAAGTGTAAACTTGAACGAAACAATGGCAATGATCAAAACTGTTAAGCTCTTCTCTGCAAGCTATTATGTAACTTGGAAATCATTATAATCGCCTTGCCTCAGATATTGATAATGGCTCAAATTTCGTCTCCCAGTATTTCTAACATACCTATACAAACAAAACAACAGGGATATATATATACACCACAAGATACAAAATACGAGAAGTACACTTTAAAAATATCTAAATAATATGCAGTAAAACAATACAATAAAATAAATAACAAGCTTACACAAGCCTGTGTAGGCTTGTGGATGTTATGTAGTTGTGCATAGTTAAATTTTGAAGGCAAACAATCTCGTTCTGGCATTCCCGATATTATGTTATTATTGTCTTTCAACTGCTTGTTCCTTCTTGCCACTCTTGATAATAACAACTTTGTCATGGACAAAAGCCTGTTTTAAGACGGAAAAACAGAACGCCCACAAAATCTCCAAAAACATTTCACGGACATGTAAAGTAAATAAAGACGTGAAAAGAGTTATGTTTTCACTCATTTAAGATTATTTCTATTCTTCCTTCTGCGTCGCTATTTTGGCAAATTTAGTTTGCATAGATCATTTACTGAATATATATACATACATCAAAATATGATATTCTGTGTCGCCTACATGTTTGTTTGCATTTATGTCGTCTGTCTGGTGAATAGAGATGTTTTAGAAGCGTGGAATTCCACTTCAGTGTCCTCTACCATCAACAATACTTAGGCTATTATTAATTGTCTGTAGAATATACAGTTAATATATTCAAAAAAATACAGTATCGTCTATGCCTGATCATGATCTGCTGTTGTGTACAAATAGTTCCCCTGGTACATAAGCAACTAGGCCACATTTAATGAATTAGAAATAAATAGAAATGCTACAGGGAAACACGATATTTTTAAAAACTAAAAGTAAAGTCGAATGAAAAATGTTAATATTAAAAAATTCGTAGTATCTAAAAATTCTGTGAACGCTGAAGTATCCATTATTTAATTAACAAGCGAACAACAGCACTATATAGAGATCACGTTGAAAGCTATTTTCAAGTTTAAGAGGAATTCAAGTTTTAACCTCCGGCATGACATAGCATTACGCCCACCACCATGCCTATTTTTGGTAAACAAAAAAGTCCTTTTATTCCACGTGCACTATCCAAATAAAATTAGTATATAGACTTTTTTCAGTGTTGTGGAAAATGCATAAATAACAGTACATAGAGGGGCTAACTTGGACAAAACTTTTAATTTTGATCGGTGAAAATCTGTTTTATGGTAAACAAAAGTGATACATTGATGCTCCATTATAATTAATTTATTGAACCTAAATGTATTCCCAGATGCACTATATATAGCTTTCACCGACATATTTAAACGTACATTTCATTTTTAAACCAACCTGGTGAACCACATTTGCAGTAAGGGCAAGTTCATTTTCCCTTATTTAAGCAAACTGATTTAGCTTCTGAAATTTTTAATGTCTTTCATTTACTTACAATGGAAAATCACTGTTTAGGAACCTGAAACAATAGCAGTGCTATCATACATACAACCGTGAAGTAGGTCTGTAATAACATTGAGGCCTGAGGGACTAGTATACTAAGCACGTCATTAAAATACTTGACAATTTATATCTTTTTTGTCGCCTAGAAAAGTAATTGAGCCATAGGAAGCCAGTTCGGGTGTGCATTACATTACGTAAATCATCAACAAACTTCTTGTGATTGATACATTATCCACGTAAAGGTAAACTCATGAATGTGATTGTTGGGATGGTTCTTCAATCTATTTTAGTTGATTGAGCTTACTTAAAATTAAAAGCAGATCATTTCTCGTGGCCAACTATGGGTAATACCCATTGGGTATTATGCATAATGAGCTATCCATTATATTGAGCAAATCCTTTTTTTACAAATGATTCTCTCAGAATTAGAAATACAATGACAAGTAATAAGAATAAACCTATGGTTTTTACTCGTTCTTTGGCAAAGCATTGTGAAGTATTTTAGATTCATCACTATTCCAACTACTGTTGTTTCTTGCGACTGAAGGTTGAATACATAATATAACTACGTTTTTGCAGACGTCGTTACTTGAGAATGAGATAAACCGATTTATGCTCTCTCAAACGAAATCTTCAAGGTTGACATTTATTGTGCATGGAGGTCATATTCGATCTTTTCCTTTCATCTTTTTTTTCCATTTTAGTTTCATTAAAATTCAACTCAACTGAATTTCCTAGCGTGAACAATATAAAGGAGCATGTTAGTCGCATTAAATCCTTCTACTAATCATTAGCTTCCTAGTTGGCTGGTATTTAATGTTGAAGTAATAGGATAGAGATCGTTAAATAAAATACGTAAAGGGAAAGTACAAACAACTCCTTTCATTTCAAATAATCTTATTCTAAATCGCTATCATCAGAGAGCTTTTCAGATTAAACCATTTATTCGTCAAATTTTACGAAACGGAAGCATAATAAGCAGTCTTAGGCTTCGGACTCGGATCTTCCGATCCATTACGTGCATCCGCATTTTGAACTATTTGCTGTGCAAACTTTCTTCTCTCCAGCAAAACTGTAAACAAATTAGCATAAATCCCAAGTCCCAACTGTAAGTATTTACATAGTAACCAACACTGGACTGAAACTGGAAACTACTAGCATATTTTTATACATAATAAAAATTTGCATATTTTTATTATTGGAAAGCTCTGAAACCGCTGATTATTACGGTGATAGAACTATGCAATGCTCACTATTTATTCCATGTACATTTATGTTTCTATTTTTTTAATGGTTTTCAAGATTTGAAAATCTAAGAGTGGTGTGGCCACACAGCACGTATCAGTTTTCAGTTGTTTCTAGAAAAAAAGTTGAATCAAAGCTAGCAATGACAGTCAGCAGAGAAAACAGTTAATATTACATTTAGTTTGTGAGATGTGAAACTTCTTGCTTATTCCGTACGTGCTGCATGTATTTTTTCTAGAAGAAATTATCATGGCAGATAGAAAAGGATGGTGCGTCTTACAAAGTTCAACAGCGCAAAAAGTGTAGGAAGTTGTTGTTTGTGTTTGCTCATCAATCACTGCACACAGCTTGGTCATTCACAAACCTTACACTTAGAATTACAAATAGCAGAGCACTTTTTGGTCCTATCCTCTGTTTGCCCTCATTAGGTTAATAGTTTACATAATTTTCTTATAAACTATGGTATTTTGTTGACAGATGAACACGTATAGGTATAATAAATTCATATGCTTGAAAATTATGCACAGCAAAAAGCATATTTTCAAGATTCATGAACCTTTTCAATTTTTAATGCTTAAACTGTCATCTTCCATGATATATTATGAAGTATTATTGTCTACAAATGAGCAAAGCTATGAATAAGCTATATATTTGCTGTTTTTGCAAACGACGATAAAAGTTTTGCAATAAAGAAAATAAGTACTGGTAGTGAAAATGAATTTTACTTGTTCCGCATGCTAAAATTTCGCCATTTCGCACTTAAGACAAAATCACTTGCATGTACATATACATAAGTACCTCGTTATTAGGTGTTATTATGATTACTCTTATATGGTCTACTAGACCCCAGGTTAAGCATTCCAAAGTACACTTGTAAATTCACACGCGTTTATTTTTCATTTGACATTCAACATGTTAACATGCCCCAGTTAATAGTGCCGATGATAGCGCAATTAAATGCACGGCATGACACCATGCGGTCATAATGTTTTAGGGTTGTTGAAACGAGATTTGGCAATTCACTGAAACCAATTGAAACAATCCGAGAACAAAATTGGTAGTAAAGATGGAAAATTACTACACCAGGCACTATCAAAACAGCGCCAATTAGGACAATCTTTATGAGCTTAGTAAATATGTCCAACTTATGTAAAGATTTATAATAACACTAAAGAATTTGCAAAAAACATCTTGTTTACTACACACACCCACACATTTAATGGCTGTTACGTTTAGAACGTCCTTTCCACTGATGCATATTTATGAGAGAGGCAATTAAAAGAAAAGAAAAGAATTTCAGGTTTCAAACGAGTATTTCCTTTGTAGAAGGAAATTCCTACTGCTTGACTGTTATGAGCATCATGCATACAAAATGCGATTAGATCCATCACAAATGAATATTTTTTAATGCAAAGATTTGTTTGACAAGTTGTTAAAAATAATTAGCGTGGGCTAATTACTTTAATATTATTAGAACACAAAAAGTTGAACTTACGATTATTGTTCGGATGTAATTAGTTAATACCAAGTACACACACATACCTACATATGTATATTATTATGAAAACTCATGAATCTAATTTTGCAATTATGGAAAATAGCTTTCATTTGTTGTATCACTGCTCAACCAAATTTGAATATCACTATCAATAGTTGGAAGTATGTAATATCGTCATACAAGTACGGCATACGTGAGACTGTATGTAGAAGTTAAAAAAAACTTGGGGCTTTCAGTACAGATGCACACTATTAATGTGAAAAGTTTAGATTTTACATTTCAGAAAGTATATTGATATTATGAACCTTGTCATACGTCTCAAGCTAATATCTAACTAGGGTTGACGCTGGAAAAATAAACAAAACTAAGCCTCTGTCCGTACACTAATGGCAATATTTACAATTCTTTTTTGTCGAGGACAAATCAACTGTAACGCCCTTTTGATAAATGAAGCCAAGTCAAAAATTCATCTTGTTTGAGTATACATATTAGTAGGCATAAAAAAACTTTATTATGAGAATCTTTTATGCGTAAGTAAGTAGTCGGTTTATTACATTAGTACCGTACTTAATTTGTGTATTGGAAGTATAATTTAAATTTTGTATCCTTGTGTTTGCTACATGATGATTGGGCATTGATAAATTCATGCTCATACATTTGCACAGACACATGAAGAGCCGTTAAATTTATGTGACCCGACCAAAGATATTCGAAAAATGCGAATGCCATGCGAAGAAGATTATATCATAGACACTATTTATTTATTTTATTTTGATGACGGTGGTAATGCTTTAATACTTATAATATTGGAATTTGGATTATATTGAAGTACTTACTAGCTGCCGGCGCTCTGCCAAGGTATCTTGATTCGAGGATGTAGCATACAAAAGCTGCGAGGGACTAGAGGCTGTGCGCTGATGAATTGCCCTTGGCGCTCCATCCTCTACAAATCAGCGAAGACATTTGTTAAATCAGATAGATAAAAAACAGAACACATGAAATTATTACACAGTATTGACAAAGGCGATGAATTTGTTAAAAAAATAAGTACAAGTACGGTA
>JAHZMZ010003652.1:0-12805 GCA_027743805.1 Lepidocyrtoides sp. E14 | reverse complement strand
TGATGATGATGATGCTGTGTTGTTTTACAATTTTGATCTTGAACTCAACTGACTTGTTGGGTGAATATGAAGAAGTGAAGATGAGAAGGATGATACGTTATGACCCTATATCAAATTAAATCCTTCCCCTTTTCCTTCTCAACTTTTCGGTTCAAAGTTGCTTGCTTAAAAGTTTTTTTGTACATTATTGTAATGAATAAAAAGTGTATAGCAATGCCGATATGTGTACATATAGGTACAGGGATAATGACAATGGACACTAGGCAAAACGGAGAAGCATGTAATGAAAGGTGTGTGCTGTAATGGTTTTTTTGGGAATGACTCTTTTATATTTTGATTGAACAAGAAGATTGTTTAAAAAATTTCCTGTTCACCTTTTATCGGTATTGTGCTGTGCTGCTAGTAGAAAATCCATACTAAACAGCTCATTACTTGTTTGTGGTATTTGTTGGCTTTAAGCTGCTCAGGAGGAATAAATAGCGGGATTCACCTTTGCTCTTTTTTTTCTTTCCAAATTGCACCAGTCCAGTTCACAGTAATTAATTAAAATGCAAGTCATCTTTTCAACGTAAATATTACTTTTTAAGTGGCTGTTTCCTACCTGCTCTTTTTTTATCCTTTGGATATAGTTGATCATATTATATTGGCTGGTATATATGCTATTCTCTTTGAACTCCTGTAGCGCGGTGCCTATAATAAGCCAGGTAATTTTTTGTATGATAATGACATGGTAAAAATATTTATACGAAACGATTTGAACTTTAGCCTTGTGACCTTTTCGGAGAGAGTATCTTATGATTTCTCAGTTGTCTATGGCCTTTGTGAATGACATGATACAAAACCTTTACAATCTTGCTTGCCAGCCAGTCTTGCTCGTTTTTCGATACAAAAATGGAAGATATGTATACTGTCATTGTGAATTTGTCTAAGTCATAAGTAGTAGTGTAAAAATTAACTTTCACAAAAAAACTGCATTGTTCTAGTGCAGTGACATTTGGCTCTTTTAAAGTTTCGGAGATGCAAGTTTATTCATAAGACAAAATGCGCATGTAGTTTATTGATACTTGGTAGTTTTTTTCTTGCACAGCTCATTCTTTTAAACTTGTGCTTCCACCACCACCCCATGATCCACGAATATGCAGCTACACGCAGAAGGAGATGTTTATATAATGTTGGGGATGTGATGGCATGCATGCCCGATTATTCATTGTTGCTGCATGTTCTGTACTAAAAATTTCGGCAGCAATGTGTATCGGAATGAATGAACGTAGGAGCAGCAGAACAAGAGCAAAGGCATGACATGAGCACTACTGAGCACACACAATAATGACGTCTTTTTGTGGGAACAAATCGGACCTTCAGTTCCCAGGAAGAAGGGATGGATACGGATACAGATCCTCTTAATAATCGTCAACATCATCATCATCACCAACAAGCAGTTCTTTACATCTGAAAATGAAAGAGAAGACAAGAAGCAAAGGAAAGGAAAAAAAGTAAAGCTACTGGGTACTTGTCTTATTTTAAACAAACACTACTTTGCACCTGCGTTTTCGGGATACCCTTTTATTGTTACTAATAAGTAGGTTTGTTTTGTTTTCATTTCTTTTGATTTCGTACGCTTTCTGCCTTTTTTAGTACACTAACTTCCAAGAAGGAAGACATTAAATAGGACATCTGTTTCAGAGCATTATTGATTCTTCTGATGGGTGTGCTATGAGAATTATAAGCATCTGCGCATCCTTGCCATTCTTATTCTGCTTTCTTTCTTGCAGGGAGATAAAGCTGCAAAGCTAAATATTTGTGGAGAACTTCTTTACTGCCATATATGTATTGGCTTCTTGCATTTTCATTTGTACAAGGGCTAATGAGTACTAGTCAGTTGAGATATCTACAAATCTACATTACTACGACGGGTCGGTATATTTGAACTTGGGAGTTACGGAAATGGGCCAGGGGATAGTGACAAAAATGATGCAGGTAGCGAGTCGGGCGTTGGGTGGGGTGCCCATAGAGAAAATTTATTTTTCTGAGACTAGCACAGACAAGGTACCAAATGCGACGCCAACTTGTGGCAGCTTCAGTTCAGATTTGAATGGAATGGCCTTGATTAATGCATGTGAGAAGTTGGTCAAAAGATTGGAGCCAATAAAGAAAGCTAATCCAGATGGAACTTGGGAGGCATGGGTGGCTTCGGCCTATTTGGCGAGGATCAACTTAGTAGCTGTGGGATTTTATGAGTAGGAATTCCTTTTTTCCAGTTCAATCAATTTACTTTTAATATTCTTATTTATTGCATCGTGTATTTTATTTTTTCATCGTAGAGTTGATTTGAGCTACGATTTCAGCAATCCAGATGATAAGTCAAGAGAACCTTGTTTGTATCAAGTTTATGGGGTTGGAGTCTCCGAAGTGGAGGTTGATTGTCTTACGGGGGATCACTCGGTAAGTAGATGCTAGTTTTATAGCAGTATAAATTAGTGTGCTACGATGTAAGCAGTGCAATGGAAATGAACGCAACATTTTTGTTATACAATTTCCAGCTATTTGTTGAAGAAACGCGTTTACTTTTAACCAACAATTAAACTTGATTAATTTCTTCTGAAATGCAGGGTCTAGGTGAACCACCACTCTTTCTAGCTTCTTCAGTATTTTTTGCCATTAAGGAAGCAATAAAGTCAGCAAGGAAGGAGCGCGGGCAGTCGACGTTTTTCAGATTGGATTGTCCAGCAACAGCAGAAAAGATTCGTCTAGCTTTCGAGGATGAAATGGTGATGAAAATACGAAATGAGATGAACACAGGCTCAAAGGAGAACGATAAGAAAACTGCGTGGGCAGTTACTGTTTAATAAAATACCGTTTTAAGGAACTTTGCATAAATTATTCCACCATGTTCTGAACTAATAAAGTAATTATTTTGAATTGATTGATGCATCAAAAGTAGGCCATAGAAATTAAATCGATTGTGTACAGAAATGATGTAGACATTTTCACCTGATTTAAAATATGTATAAAGGTGATTTTCAGGACGTCTGCTTTTGTAGAAGCATAGAATCCAGTAGTACCAAGCAATGAGGTGCCAAAATAGAAAGCTCAGATTTATTGAATGGATGATATGATGGACAGAATGGATATAAGTGTGACCACCTGACCTGATGCAACGGTTGCAGTGCAACCCAATCGAAGCCCATCATTATCATATAAGCCATTGCCGATGTCGAATTTGGCTTTAGTAGTCACAGTGACATGTTCATTCCATGATGGATCTTAATCTTAGACATGCATTTTTTTTGAAAATTCATGACTTCATCAAGCCCCCTGATGTCGTGTTCTTGTGAAGGTTTTTTATTCGAAATGATTGCAAACGAATAGGGTTCCCGGCTCCCAAGTTCCATGATTTTTAATAGCGTTCACAAGGAAATAAGGAAAACCGAAAATCCCGAAAAATATTTTATTTATATATAACGCATCATATTTGTTCCCAGAACTAATTGCTATAGTGTCATTCGTTATTTAATTTTTATTGACCGTCTTCATATTGTTATTTTACTCTCATTTCCTCATTAGGACCCATGCATTTTGCCATTTAATATTGTTTCCAAGCGATATAAAAAATTTAAATGGGTAAAATACCTGAGAAAATATGAAGATGCAACAACTCCCCACGTTTCTCATTGCATCAATATTGTTTCATCAATACAATAAACTCTAAAGGCAACTTTGGTTTTCCAAACGCTGCCTCAGTTGGAAAAGGTTTGGTCTCTCCCGTTTTTAGAAAACCTCTTCTTTCGTAAAAGCTAATTAGCTCCGTTCTCTTAGAAATCACCCACATCCTGCACGCGCAACAACCCTTTTCTTTAGCGAACACGTCCACAGCGTCCATGAGTTTCTTCCCTAGTCCTGCACCTTGTAAATCTGGTCGCACGCAAAGCATTCCAGCGTACATTTTATCATTTTCCAATTCAGTGCTCACGCATCCTATTATCCTTCCTTCAGCATCTTCACATTTCAGGATGACAATGTTTGGATTCGACATTTCCTCTTTTAGCATGTCCGCACTGATGCGAGTCCCTTCCACAAGATCTGCTTCATGGGTCCTAAAATCAATGCAAAATACATCAAGTTAGATAGCCTATATGAATATACTTAAAAATAGTTTATGCAATATTACGTTGCATGACATACCAGCCCTTGCGAGATGATTCACCTCTGTAACAAGTTTGCACCAGATTTTCCAAGTCATAAACGTCTTCAATTGTTGCCGGAATGATCTTCATTGTGAAATTTGGCGTTCGTAAAATAAAGCAAAATTTCTAATACCAAAGTTAGATGGAAGTGAAATTAATGTTTGGCAACTCGCAGTAAGATGTTTTTTGTACTCCGAGGTGAGATGCTGCTAATTGCTAATATTGCTTTTACTGCGCATATTTAGTCTGTCTAAATAGTCTTTTCAAACTTGTGTAGAAAAATTAATTTTCTATATACTTCATTAACATACATAATGCAAACATATTTGTTTGTCTCATTGGTCAGTTACTTGTCCTGTACAATGTCATGTAGACTTATCTTGTTTTACTTATCAAGCACAACCTCTTGCATAATATTTTCATGCATGACAGCAATTAACCAATGAAATAGTGCGGAGATAACAATATAACGTAACTTGTACGCGCATGGCAAACTCTCATTGACAAATTATGAATTATGCTGCTTGAAGAAACGATCAGCTCAACAAGCTCCGATGATGAAACGGTGTACGTACACACTATATAAGTCAGTAGTGCTGAATTAGCACTCAACAGACACGGGTTTTAATAGAAACAACAAATAGTTTAATGATTTTCACCAAAAAATAGCTATTGACTTGACTAGACATAAGCATGCCAATAATTCCTTTGGTTATCAAAGCTCGGAGATTGATAGGTATCTTAGATATGAGTGATAATTTTGAATGATAAGGATTGTATACACGTGTACCCAATTCGGAACCATTTTGGGCCAAAATAAATATATTATGTTTACCAAACATTTTTGTTTAGCTTTGTAGGAATCTGTATTTCACTAACAACGGTATTTGTGCTAGCATGGTATTTGTTCATCTAGTAAATTCTCTCAAAGGCCTTTCGGTATGCATTTCACGCGAAATGATACTATGTAAATTACGGAGAATTGACGAATGCCTAAGATTGAAACACTTACGTCACTCATGACTCTCTAAGAGCTCAAAGATTACATGACCTTGACGGTATGTTCATGAGCACATTATGTGTTATCTGTCACATACAACTAAAACTCGTTTAACGTATTTAAATGGAAGCGTCTAATTTACCTTCATCCACTCTCGAATTATTGGCATTTTTCATCTTTCGAATGCAATGCTAGAAAATTACTAGCACCGCAGAGTCATCTCTGTGTACGTGTACTTCTGTCTATGTGGAAACAGGATATCTTCCGTTCTACTACCAAAAGTTGTCTTCGTATTATGATTTATGCATACAGACAACATCTCTGTTTTAGAAATTTCAGATATATTGACCTTCCGTGACACGAGATAATATATCGGAGATATGAAGAGAAGATTGAAGCTGTAATACATTTTAAGCATTTCGATTGCATCTACTCAAGGATAAGCAAATGTCTTCTTTTCCTTGCATAGCATTTTTTATCTACTGCATAATCCGCGATTATAGTTTTGGCTCACTGACATTGATCAACGGATTGAACGGATTATTGAAAGCGCAAGCAGAAACAGTAACGTTTGAAATAGTGTCCGATTTCTCACCAATCAATAAAATAAATTACTGATTTTTACCAACTTGTGTGTCCTACCCTGCCACTAAAATCATGTTTTCCAAACAAAATATTCATGCGTCAACAAAATGAAAAGATTTGGTTTAATCAACAATTTTCAAAAGCTTTAATCTAAAATTATACTTGTAAATTTTATTGCAAGCATATATTTTAAAAGAGCGCTGCATAATATTTATTCACATCTGAAACGATGGCTTAAAAGTTGCATGCATTTTTAAATATATTCTATACAATACGTATTCTAGAAGTAACAGGACGATACAAAATCCCATTCCAAACCACAAGACAAAAAATGCAAAGAAAACATGGGAGAAGCCCAATGTCGTTACTTTGGGATTGTTCCGAAGACAAAATAGTGTTGTTTGGCGATTATAGGTGTTCCAGTATCTCCGGATGAATCCCCTTTCCAATCCTATTATGATTCTGTAATTAAAAAGTTGCTCTAACTCCGAGTATTTTGGTATAAAGAGAGATGAAGAACTTTGAAATGTGTAGCTATGAAAGTTATCGCAAAGAAACGCATCAATTCCTCCATCAACACCACCACCCTCACGCTCCTTCTCCAGTTTTTCTTTCGCATAATCAAACAGGGTATCAGGCCAAGTAATCGTACAAGCTTTACCAGGATGACTCACCAGTTTGTTGTAAATTACATCCAAAGGTCGGAATCTTACTTTGCTTAATACATGCGGAGAGTTTTTCTCCAGTCCTTCAAGTATATCGTGGCTTGTGTCACTGGCACTTACCAAATACACTTTATCAGTGAAGGACAATAGCTGACTTAACGACTTGATTGGTTTAGGAACGTCCCATAGGTCGGAGACAATTTTTCCTGTGTAAGCAGAGTAGCAAACGACGCTGAGAAACAGACCTGTAGTTATGATGAGTCGGATTGATGTTGAATTTGGAAAATTGTACCAACCCTGTTGACATGTTGTGCCTTAATTTGTAAAAGAAACCTATATAGATAATAAATCAGTGGGGAGGGGAAGGGAGGGAAATAAAGAAGTACTTTCTATTTCCGTATTAGAATCATACCAATACACCTACCCTGTTGACATGTTGTGCCTTAATTTGTAAAAGAAACCTATATACATAATAAATCGTTGGGGAGGGGAAGGGAGGTGAATAAAAAAAGGACTTTCTATTTCTGTTTTAGAATCATACCAATACACCACAGTAAAAGTGTGCTGCCATACGTCATTGCATCATCGTTGTCATCTGAATCGTCGTCTTGCTCTTGTTCATGCATACTTTTATTATTAATTATTGGCATTTCTCGATACCTTGATGCTTCTAGCTTTGACTGAAGATATGTGGTAAACTTGCAGGATAAAAAAATGCATGCCCACGTATAAAATAGAACGGACCACATTTGAAATGCGAAAGGCTTCCGGTAAATATTTCGTACACTTCTGTCTGTTGGCTGGATGAATATTGCATGCACGCTGGACCAAAGGAAGTGAATCCATTAAATGCTTTAGAATAGTTTAATGGTTTTTAGGATCAATAAAAATGTGCATACCCATCAAAGAAAGTGGGATGAAGCGGTTTTGCAACCTTGATGGTAATTCCTTGTGACTCCGACGTGAAAAATATTGATATCAAATTTATATTCCTCTGAGGTGAAGGCATTTTCAAAATAATTATCCAGGTTGAAATAAATTTTAAGAAAGTCTCTCCTAAAGGGAAAATAATTGCACACAGAAATAAGTATTTTCCTTCACTCCAACATAAACGGTAAATATTATGAATTTCTAAAAATTTGGAGGGATCAACTATAAATATTACCTGAAATTCATGGTACTCTCAAAATCCTTAAATATACTAACACTCAATCCAGAAACAAAAGTTTCTCTTCCATATTTATCCACTCCCAGTTTTATTTCGAACTCGTTGTCATTCTTGAAAGTAAAACATGAAATTTGATTACAAAATACAATGGAACACTGGCATTTTTAAAATGAATTTAAATACTTGCATTTCAAGAATTACTTCCTCATCTTTATTTATAAAAGCAGCGGCAGTAATTTTGACACCACCCAAATCCTGTCTTCTGACCACTTTAGGATTATTTAAGTACGTAAGAGAAAGTTCTGTCAAGTTGACAAGAGTAAATTCCTTACTAATTTGTACTGTGTTTTGCTGCACCAGAAACTTAGTAAAAATTCTGTTTTTCACGGTATAAACCTCCCAGATTTTAACTCCCATATTAGTCATATTTTCACAGTATTGTATTATGTACAAGTCACTTTTCCAGTTGAATGGAATTACGGTATCAGAATTATTTCCGGAATTGTTGGAATCACGAAGAAAATCTTCTACTTGCAAAGCGGAAATCGTTTTGTTACAAGATCGCATAAAAATAAAAACGCGACAGTAGAAACGAGTAGTTGAATTGCTGGTTCTAGATTTAAGTTTGAACTTCTGTTCCGTTAGCTGCGCAAAAATATTTAAGTCAGTTTATCAATATAATTCGTTAAATTGATTGGTTAAATTTTTAATTTAACCAAAGACTTACGTTTCTCAGTGTCTCTTTGAATTCATGATCCGACTCTCGTAAAGACAAACAAGTTTGTAAGATCTTCAAAAAATTCAGCGCAAGTATTCATCGCCAAATGAAAAGAAACAATGCTAGATCGTGTCATAGTGTGTCCACTCCATTGCAAATCTTCCGTTTTCACTGCTACAATTTCTTGCGAAACACTAGTAGGATCATCGTCGTTTAAAGCAATTTTGAAACTTTTTGGCGAAGACATTGTGCCCATTAACACATCGCAGGTGCACAACAGAAAGAAAATCAAATTCTTATCCATAATATGCAAATGAATCGACAATTTCATTGTTTTAATTGCCATTACATTAGCACATTGCTTGCTATAGTTGACTTTTAATGGCAATGTTTTTGGGAAAGGAAAATCGACTGAGCAAAATTTGGCTGCTAAAAAACTGTTCTTGAGAAATAAATGTCATTAAATCGTATGATTCTGTTGTAAAATGTTTCTTCAAATTCTTGAAAAACAACATATTTTTGTGGTGTGAAGTAACTGGAAAAATTGTAGGTTTATGTTACATCTCAACAACATACATTACATACATATGAATTCCTACATGCACTCTTTTCGAAATTATTTGTTTTCTGATATTATTACCTACATCGTAGCTTTTTCATGCTACCGTTATTACCCCTTTATTGCGAAAAAAATGAATTGAACTGTCTGTCAAAACTTTCATTTCCGTGCTGAATTAGCTGAAGTGCAGCAGATGGTTTTTCTTTATCTCTGTAATCGGTTTCAATTCTCGATTCCCTTTAGTCCTAGTTATTATATATTGTATAACATGATAAAAGAATTTTATTTTTAGATGACAGGTGAAAAATTGTAGTTTCGTAATTTATTTTTTATATGAAAATAACCTACTCAAATAAACAAGTTTATATTATGCCTTGTACTACCACCATCTCCAAATGCCGTTTGGCAATATACCGACATTTTGTTTGCTTATGATTTTCGAGGTGTTCTTTTGAAAAAAAGAAATTAAAGCTTGTCTCTGCAAATAACGGGTAATAATGACAATGGCTTAAAAAATGCATAATAGTAAGTAAAAACGAATGTCTTTTTTGACACGTGCTTTTATGTACGTCAAGTTTGTTAAATACCGGCCTTTTTTTGGGCCACTATCAGCCTATATACGTTGAGCAGAATATTGCTTCCAGAAAATTATAGTTTAACACAAAGAAACTAAACACGACGACACAAAACAGCGTTTCACTTACATGCCTTCCAGATAAGCTCAGGAAATATTTTTTTTTTCGCATTGCAATTTACAATACATATCATTCAGGTAGGTAGGGTAGACAATAAAAAGAGCTTACCTACATAGAATTATCGACTTGTCGGTGTGGTACAAATGAGGTATGCTCAAGAAATTTAACACAATTTATACAAGCATATCTGTTTGCACTTTGCATCTTATACGCCCATATACACCAGGCAGAACTATTCGCTTGAGTAAAAAACATGTAAATAACGCTAAATAAAATATAATTGTCCCTACAGATAACTAAGTCTGTTCGATAAGACTGCCGTTACTGGCGTTAAAAATTCCATTTCATATCAAGCAATTGCACACAAAAATATTAACAACAAAATGTATTTATTAAAAGTGGATTTGACAATTTTTATTTTTTACATTGCAACGTAAACAAACAATATTCAATTACTTAATATTGTACGAGTTTTGCTGAAGCCATGTGTGAATTCTCCTTCCAAATGTGTTCCACCATTCAATGTTTGTTTTAATAGCCTTCAGTGATGATTCTAATGAGTCTCGTACTGGCTGCAGGGCATTTCCATTTGATTCAATAAATGTTTGAAGCTGAGTTAAAATCGGAAAATTTATTCGTTACATATTCCTCAACTGAACTATTCTGCTAAGATTTTTTTTAACAAAAAGATATTTAAAAATTTTTATACCTCCTGAACGTTTTCCATCTTTCCCCAATAACCACTTAAAATCCCAACTAGATTTGCAAACGTGCTTGCTGTTATTTTAGACTCAAGTAAATTTCTTTTGGCAAACTGATATACCAATGACCTTCCAACGGAATTCGTTGCTACTCGATTCAATACTTGGTCAGTATATTTGCCAAGGGCAGAAGTAGAACTCAATGACATTTCAAGAAAATTTGACAGAATCGTGCTATTTTTCGAACAGGCTAGAGCGTTTAGTAGTGCCGTTTTCGGCGTTTCTATTTTGGTTTGAGTAAATTTTGAAAGAAGGAAATCCCAAGTTGTTTGATTTGAGTTTGCAATTGCTGTGCAATACAAACTTGGTCGAATATCGGCTGGAAAGCTAAAAAAATGTTAACTGCATTATCTTCAATGCTGCATACTTCATGTTGGCTTCCAATTATAATTTTAAGTAATTTCTCACGGATTAACTTCAGGTTTTTCCATCCACTCATTCACCAACTCTAGTGCATACTCTGTGCAACTAGACAGCTTCAAATGACAAGCCATATCCAAAAGCTGGGCCCTTAGTGTTACGTTAATGCCACGCTCATCCACTCTGCTTCTCAATCCGATTAAATTTAAAGCACCTTCCAGCCGTGGGGCAAAGTATTGCTGTAATATTTACAAGAAATTAAAGTTATTTATACGTTTATTAAAAAAACTTGTAATAGCATGTGGGTAAATGTGTGTCACCTGAAACGCATCATTAGCTTCCTTTTCTTCCGAAAACTTTGCCATAATTGGTTTCAAATGGACCAATACCGCAGTCCAAACATTAGAGGCAACCTCTTTCCCCAAATAATGTGTCAACTCTAAAGCACTCTCAATTTGAATGTAGTTTGCTAGCGCCAAATTAAAGTAGTCATCCAGAAACTGACTCCGGCTGGAAGGACTGATAACACTGTGATCAACTAGTAACTGATTCTTAATTAGCCTAGTTAGCGACACATCGTACAAGACTCTGTAATAACTACTAGCATCAGGATTGACCATTAGTAGTTTATTAGTATCAAGACTATCTCTTGTATATGACATGGCTGATACGTTATTAGCAATCCAAAAGTCAGGAATATGACTTTTGGGAATGGATGGATTATTCTGGTACAGTTTTACTGGAATCCACCAATGTGCATCTTGAAAACTTGGCTTTTTACTATTTAAGGAAAACTTTTCTTGGGAAATGTAAATAGTGTTGGAATTCACAGTGTCAACACGTAATAAGGGATATCCAGAAGTTAGGGTCCACTCCGCCATGACATCACTAATCATAACATTTTCTGCTGGTAGTAAGTGAGTTGAATTGCTAGCCACAACAGCTTCTTGAATGGCATCAAATAAATCTTCTTGGTAGGCTGATTTCCACTGCCTTAATAAAAATACACAAATAGATATTTTTTTAAAAATATGCGATAAAGATACAGAATTAAAATCTTTTTGTTACATTTTTTGCAGGTAAACATCGACTAATGCCTCCTCCAATAAGTCTCTCCCTAAAAATCCCTCCATCATCCTAAGTAACGATGCTCCTTTCTCATACGAAATTCTGTCAAACACAGCAGCAGACTCTGTGGTACTTTCTGCAGAGTTGCGAACAGGATGGGAGAGTGGACCTTGATCAAATACCATGGCCAATTGTGTAGCGTCATGGACAAATGCCTCCTCCACAAGAAACTCTGGTATTGTGCTTTGCATACCCCAAAACTGAAGATATCGCGCAAAACCTTCAATGCCATTGTTTAGAAAGTACACCGTGAGTAAAGAGTAAACCGTGAACACTTTTTCAAATGACTGCAACCAATTAATACCAAATTGTCTTTACAAACCCTCATTTAGCCATATATCGCTCCACCAGGAACATGTCACAATATTTCCATACCATTGATGGGTAATTTCGTGCTACCAAAATGAATTAAATTACATGCTAGTAAATTATTACAAGTGCCTTTTGACATCATATGATAAATCATTTAGTAATGCTGTGGAGTTACCGCTAATACTTGTGTCACTTTTCTTCTCTCCGCCTCGGTGTTTTCACCCGGTATCCAGACGAGATACGCATGACTGGAGAAAGTATATTCCGCAAACTTTCAAAAAATTCCAAACACTATTTAATATTGCTTCTAAAAAAATTGAGTTACCGATATGTAACGAGTCCAAAATTTCTAAAGAAAAAAGGTTATGATAAGTTTAGAATAATTAAGGACGTGTGCTTATAAGGACATATGATATACTTATGTGTTTCAACGTGAGTTTATTATTCAATGTCAAAACATACTCCATTGCTCCACTAGCAAACTGAGGTAAAGCCACAGCATCCAATTTTCTCAACGCATAACTCATTTTGAAACGCTGTTCATAAAAACCTAAAAGTTTAGCTGCAGTAGAAGAACCATAAGAGCCACCTAGCGCATCAATGTCATGTTTTGGAGCCCAAGTCTACAAGTCAAAAGTCGTAGCGTTAGCGTAGAATCGCTTTAATAAAG
>JAHZMZ010003651.1:0-10222 GCA_027743805.1 Lepidocyrtoides sp. E14 | reverse complement strand
GTCATGAATTGTGTCGGCCAAACCACAACTGTTTTTGGAAACCTTACATCAGCAATTGCCATTTACTCTATGCTGAAAGGTAATAGGAAAAATGGCTAGTTAGACTTTGAAATATGCTTTTTCAACTCAATTTGGCTTCTCATAATATGTAACGAGTTTTTATCTGTCTTGTATTTTAGGATATCGGATGATTTGTGGAATCAGTTTAGCACTTGCTGCTTACCAATCCTTGTATCCCATTAGTTTAATTTTTCCGGCTATTATCTGTTTATATGATAAGGAAAAGAAGGGCACACAATGGAAAGTTTCAGTATTGAAAACGACGTTAGCGTTTTTGATTCCTTTTGCTGGATTTTTAGTGTTATCAAAGGAGATTTGTAGCGGCTGGAGCTTCCTGGATCAAACTTATGGATTCATGTAAAGATTTTCTTGAAAATGTCGTTTGCTTATTTACCTGCTTCTTTAATGTCGTTCAATTTCGAAATGGATAAATATTTGTGTTTCATTTGTGAATATATTTAGACTCAACGTCCGGGATTTAAAGCCAAATATCGGACTGTTTTGGTACTTCTTCACGGAAATGTTTGAACACTTTCACCTCCTCTTCATTTGCACATTCCAAATAAATGCGTTTATCTACGTCATTCCTTTGACCATTCGATTCTTTGATGAGCCACCCCTCCTCATATACTCGTTCCACGTGCTTCTGGCAATATTCAAGTCTTATCCTTCCATTGGAGACGTTGGATTTTATTTGGCATTACTACCAATGTGGAAACATTTGTTCCCATGTATGAACATTTTTATGGCCCGTCTAAAAATACATATTATAACAAAACACCCACTTGTAACTTGCACTTTAATCAAGAAAAGTTTTAAAATATGCTGTTTTCACTTTTCCAGGTAAGGCATAATATATTTTTGTGTCAATAACTATGCTTGGTTATCTCAATGGCTCTTATATGTGATTGGACACAAAAATTTTGTATTATACAGATATTCTTGCTGACAGATGTTCTACTTGCATTTTTAAAACGAGAGTATTATTTGAAGCATGGTTTATCTAAGGAGATTGATGGAAAGTCTGCCGGGTTGAATTTAAGATGAATGAATGAATGTACTTCTGGCTTTTCCCTCAATTTGCATTTACTAGCTTTAGTCATCAAAGTTGTTTGTACCACATATTTAATTTCTAGGTCAATTGTTGTAATAGTCATAAAATGTACATAACATATAATATATTATGCAGTTTCTTTACACTGAAAATCTTTTGCAATTAAAGTTTTTGCCATTTTACCACACACAAAAAAATGTCGTTTTTATTGTACTTTTTAATTTTATGTCAATTAGTTATTTCTGCAGTTTGTAAATTCATTGGTTAAGCATAAGATCGGCACGTATATAAAATTTATTGAAGTAATATTTTTTTTCAAGTATAAAGATTCCATAATATCCGTTATTCTGCTGGTGGAGGGCAGCATTCCCAATCCTCTCCCCACCTCTCCTTTTCTTCTGTTCTTTCCTTAATTATATCCGACGCATACTTTACATCTGGGCAGCATAAGGGTTTGACTTCAAATTTGCATGGAATTTCTCCTCCCAGAAGTTTCAGGCGCGAAGGATCTTGCCATATAAAATCGGCCTGTGTGAAAATTCAAAACAGTGCATTATGATGAGTCGAAAGAAAATGAAACATTATTGTGAACATAAACTTTGCAAATATTCTTACTTCGTAAGTTGAGAAGTGGTCAAACGGAGGGCGAGTATCTGCCGGTCGTCCACCATCTAAACAATAGTATGGCAAGCATTTCGGTGGAAAACCTTTTTCATCATACATCTCATGTGCTTTTCTGGCTTTTATCTACGAGAACAAAATTTCATCAAATTCATCTCTCATACTATAAGTTTGTAAAGAGAAAAAGTCGCTGGTGCCAAAATACCTGGTGATCAATTGAAGCATATTTTGGAATGTCTGCAAACGGAGGAAATTTGTAGGAGGACCTGTAAAGCGATTCAACACATTCTGGTGGATACCTACACCGTTCTTTTTCCAACTTCTCCATCAACCTATACTTTGCCTGTTTGATTGCCTGTTGTGTGGGGAATTGGTTTTGAACTGGGCATTCCAGGGTTCCTCCAGCACATAAAAGTTTTGGTCGTCTTGGGGGAACTCGTGGGTCCGGCACATATCTTGGAGTGTTCCATACAATTGGGTACTTTCGCGTCGGGTTGGTTGCAGCTTGGTGAATTTTGCACGGATACTCGCAACCACAACATGCATCACAGACCTTCACATCATCCGGGCAAGGGCAACAGGGAATTGGCTTTGGACAACCGCAGCAATCAGAAGAATCGGTTCCTGGTTTAATTAAATTCTCCTTCAAAAGCTTTGGTTGTGGGGGTTTAATCTTCTTGTTTGAGTATCTAATTTCAAGCCCACATGGGTTGTTACAAACCTATGTAGCAAATAATTTTGGGACAAATTAAAAATGTCCTTGATGTAGAATTTTTCAAGCAAACTGCTCTCATTTCCCATGACTTTGCATGAAATTGCATTTTTGATTACAAACATTATCATCGCATGGTTGCATAGAACAGCCTCCACAGGGTTCTTGTTGACCGCAGACTTGTTTATAGTGGGCTTGTGGCATGTCAAAAGCGCGTGCATAAGTTGTCTCCGTTGAAAATGGACATAGAAATTGCTTGGGCAAAAAGGTTCCCTAAACGCATGAAAATACCTCCAATTATAAAAACACTATAAACTTTTATTGTTGATAAAATAGAGCAATCATTTTTCGCAAGAAATTATTCAAGGTTATGAATAATTATGTACAAATTGCGGTTGGACACCATCCACCACACGATGTCGTCTTGTTGATGAGTCGTTGAAGACACAGTCATTGAAATCACGATTGTAAGTGGATTCAAATCGAAATCTGTTGAAAATCATTAAATGTTAAAATCGGTTTGCTGTAAAATTTGTATGCTCAGTGAACTGATGAATTAATTGAAAAACAAAGTTAACAGTTAACCTTTCGACTGGTGGTGTGCAATCACAGTATGGAGGTACGCCAAACCTAGGTCCCTTGCTGAAGGAATACTATACAACAAGCATAATATAAAGTTTGAAGTAGTATAATAAGCGAGAAAAAGGAATTGATTATTATAACCAGGAATAATTGTCATGATTTCTGCTGACTTCTACTAACCCTTTGTTTCCACACATCGTCTTGTTCAGAAAGTTGAGGGGCATAGTTTTTGGAAAAATAAGCATTAGCATTGCCCCACTCCTTGAAATTGTCGCCGTACTCGGAATTTCCCGTTCTTTGTTGGCACTGGTCCGGGATAGGAATCCTGCGTCAAGTAATGATGCAAAATGAAAAGGAACAAAAAATTATAGATGTTTTGATTATTGACAGAAGAATGACAAAGCAGAAAATATATAAATTCCACAAATCATTCCTCTTTTCAATTTGTTGTTGCAACATACCCTCCACCAGTGGCTGGAAAACAATCGCACATAGTTGTAGCTGGATTCGCAATGGATAAAAAACTTTGGATGAGATGCAAAATTTACTTTTGGTCCTTTATATTTAAATGTACGTTATGTAAGTCTTTGTTCATGCCGAAATGACATTCGGTTACGGTCTCGTTACAGCTTGATTACAATAATCGAAAATGAATGATTTTGATGATGAAATTCCGGTTGCTTCGATTATTTTTTGCTCGGATAATACAGCAATTTGTCATGGCAATTTTTTAAAATTCTTTTCATCGAGCGTTGCTCAACTTTTTTTCAGATTATATCGTTTGGTGTGGTGTGTTGCAATGTCGTACATTGGAAATTGGAATCGAAGGTGACATTGAGTGGAGCTTTCAGAGTCCGGAGAGTTGTTCATAGCAGCTTCATTGTCAATGGATTGAGGAGCTCAAAAATGCGACTTTGAATTGGGCGTGTCTCAATTCAAACCTCAAGTTGAAAATCTCATTTAAAAAAGCCGCAGTATTAATTTTAAAGATCTGAGGTTGTGAGTTAGGCATGTTGATTTGATACATTGTAAACTCATTAAAACATTGCCAATGATTTTACTTCTTGTTAGTAATTACACAAAATGAAGAATGAGTTATCTTTATCCTACAAGAATAGACGACGCCGAGCCATTTTGAACAAAAATAAAAATGCCTTTGTTTTTGTGAGTTACATACAATAATTATGGGTTCATTTATGATTTCAACTCTAAATGGAACTACGTACAACGGAATAATTCGTACGTGCATCAAATAGTAAATTACTGGGCCTTACCGTACAGAATCCACATGCAGTCTACACATAGACAATATAGATATTTAGATATTGCATATTATACAACATAGGTACTAGGTACATATATTTAACGAACAATTCCATGGGACACTGATCATGTATTTCTGTGTCTGGAATCATAAGTGAAATTATAACATAGTTCAGTATTATTGATAGAAGATTAAAAACGCAGATGCGACTCCTGTCATGGACCATGGGTTTGATGATTTCAAAATACCTACATACCTTTTATATGCAATTTCGGAATCATGATACGAGTTTTAGAATAAATGGTCATAAAAAGTCTGGACAAAAAATACAAATATGAAAGGAAAATGTTTATTATTAGCATTCAGAGGAAAAATAACTCCGTCTTGTCAGAGGATACTAGTAAAAACTTAGCAGCACTAGTATGTTATTAATTATAGAATTAACCTAAAACGTGCATGTTGTTGCCCACAACCTTCTTAACTAAAATTTTAGATGCATACATAGGTATGGAAGCGTTTGTTTGTATTATGTATCTTTGTTCGTTCAGTGTGATTTGCGGTTTGATTAACAGCGTATTACATAAAGAAAAAAAAATATCGTGGCTACCGTTCCGTGACTAAAAGTTCGTGCTTTGGTGGGCATAATATAAAACCAGATCTTGGGCCTAAGTATGGCGGAGGTGCGACAGGATTTAATGCAAACCTATACTTTTGTAAAACTCCTGTGAAAAACAGAAAATATTCATTCATTGCCAAGATCTCCCCTGGACCTGAAACAAATAAACAAAAGTACATGCTTAATGATAAGTCTACCAACAATTTAATGAGCAAAATATATATGTTAATGTAAAAAAGAATATTAAGAAATAGGTAATTTAAATCTGCACAATTCGTTCATCGTACATGATCTCTTTCCAGTAAAAAAGGGAATGACATGATCATCTTTAACAAATTTTCCATCCTCATCAATGAACCTCTCAGGTCGAAAATTCTGAGGATCCTTCCAATATTCTACGTTGTGATGAATTTCATAGAGATTGAACAAAAGAACGGTTCGCTTAGGAAGAGAAAAACCTTTGAACTCTGTGTCTTCAAGAGCGGTATGCATCAAGCCTAGAGGTACCATTGATGACTTCCGCAATACTTCTAGCATTGTGGCTTCAGTAAATGGCATTCTATTAATAGAAAAATGACAACAAACAAAACAAGCTTTACAGTACTTATGCAACCTACTTATGAATCAGATAAAATATGTGAAAGGAAAAAAATAGTGTATAGGTATTAGGCATATAATTATTTCTTGCAGTATATACACCTACATAATAAGCCTTGTTGTATTGCAATAATATAGTTAAGTTGCCCGAGTCGAGTCACATACAGTCTGACTGTCTGACTACATATTGCTCATTATATCAGTATAGTTGCAAAATGGAAAAAACGAGTTTGCAGTAAATGGCTCACTCTGTGAGTTTAGTAGTTCACTTTGTCTAGAGATATTTACCATCATGGTTGTTCCTAACCTTAGATAATTCATGTTGGTGTAGATATAATTATTACTATTATGAATGACCTGGGACTCAGACTGATGTTATTGCTGGTTAATTTGAACTGTTATTGTTCGCATTAACTCAAACTGATTGTGTCCTAGCCTAACTTTATAACAATCATTGATAATAATTCAATTTCATGAGTACTAATTATTACGGTTATACATCATTGTCGTTTGCATACTAAACTTGTGTTTCCTTTGACTTTGAAAACATGACAAATATCGTGGGAATTTTCTTTTAGGTCTATAAATTTTCATTTGAATATAAATTTTTTTTAAATACATGCAGTAACAAGGTACGCAAATGTATGTGCTATGTAGCTCCCAGCCCTTCACATATGTAATCATGATACATACATAATACATATGTGAAAACAATATGATGAGTTTACTAAAAAAAACTCATAAAAACATAAAACTTTGTTTGCCCATGTAATGCTGACATATAATATAGGGCTTTGAGAGCAATTTAGGGCATTAATAATTATATGAATACTTAACAACAGCCAATGAAATGAAATGATCTTTGGCCTTCTAACATTGTTTGTTAAAAGTAGTGCATAGTTAGAGCCCTTCGTAAAAAATAATATAAATTGACTTTCTGTACCTTTGACGATCACCAATGTTTGGTAACCTGGATTTCCCTACAACCTCATCAATTTCTTGTTGCACTTTATCTTGAATTTTAGGATCTACGGCCAGATATAAAAATGACCATCCCAAAGTTGAGCTAATTGTATCAGACCCAGCAAAAAAGAGATCCAACAGTGTGTAGTGGAGATTCCGCACTAAAATCGTTGATAAAGGCAAATGATTGTTATTATTACAACGGTATTCACTATTAATTAAACATAAGAAAACGCTATTTCACTAAATCAGCCATTGTAGCATGCCATATGCCATCACGTCATCATCATGTAAACACTACTTACTTCCAACATCTCCATAAAACACTGAATTTGGGTCAGTCGTACTATAAATTTTTGTTAGCGTGACATCAATGAAATCACGCTCTCGACCTGGAACGTATGTTTCCACGTGTTTACGTATAATTTCTCGAAACAATCCTTCAGGAGCACCCAAGAATTTTAGGCCTTTGGTATATCCCGTGTAGTCTGGAGCCAGTTTTGCTAGCCATGGAAGGAAACACGCGATTCCAAGGATATTTTGCTCGGCCATTCCCCTGTTATTAAAAAAACTTGCGGTTATAAATTAGGATTCTAGCGCACTCTGACCTTTGTGCACTTTGATTCTGTGAGTCTGTGTTTCATCAATTTATTCGTGGACGCAGTTCTGACGTCACAATCTGGAATTTTCATTGCTACATTGGCTCAACACAAGAAAACAATTTGAGAGCCTCTCATGAATCCTTCAAGCTGTAATTTTACAGTTTCTCCCTCCGACAAAGTTATTCATAAGTTGTTTTTATATTTTCTCTTGTAATCAAATACTGCAATCAAACTTAGATGTCGACATAATGATAAAAAACAAGCACAATAAAGACAAGACAATAAGAATACAGAGAAAAGCTCTGTCTCAACAAAAAAGGCCCGAGCTTGAGTTGAGCAATAATTCTTGTTCATGACTGTTCATCTATATTTGAGCATCAATAAAAGAGCTAATTATTGCGTATTCATTATAGCATTCAAGTTAAATCCTATCAAAACTTTCACACAATTTTGCACCTATAAAGCAATTCATAATCTCTCTTTTAAAACAGCTAAGATATCTGTTACTTTTGTACGTGCAATAATATCTATGACTGTAAAAGTTTGTAATTTTGGGAAATCAACACAATGAACATATTTTCTCACGCTTCCTTTATAACCACTGTAATACCTTCTTCTGGACAATAACCTGCATCAGTTCAATTTAAATTGATGTACAGTACGTATACTGACTGCGTTAGATATAATTGTACTTACTCTGTCAAAATAGCCATCACATGTCGTTTCGCAGGATCCTCTATGTCATATTTTTCGCTTGTCATCACAGCCCACAAGCTGTTTATTACTGCCAATTCTAACACTGGTTTCAGGTACAATGTTTTATTGACGTTTTTCCTGTTTTTGATTCACACACAAATCGCATTTATCACAATGAATCAGAATGTTTGCGAATTCTCTTAAAGTTACTCATAAAGTTCTTAAAAACTGATACGATTATTGTTGTTGCAAAACTTACTTTAGGTACTTTCTTACTTCACCAACTTGTTCATGCATCATTCCTTCCATTGACTTTTTCCCAAAGCCCTTGTCTTTCAAGCACTTTAAAGTAAACCTACGCATGTCATGCCAGTCTTTCCCTTCAAGCAACCCGATTCCTATTGACGTTCGCAGAGGTATGCAGTTTTCACAGAATTTTAGTAATGAAAACGTACTTGTAAAAAATTAGTCAAATGTAAGAGGAAAACTGTTTACGCACCAGAATATCCCCGAATCGGTTTAAAGAGTTCCAGTTGATTCCTCCCTTGAAGTACATCCAGCCTACCAGCCTCTTTTGCGGATTCATAATCATTCACAAAAACAACCCTACAGGATAATAAGCATGCAAGGATTACGAGCATTAAGGAAATTATAGCAAAAGCCCCAACCCAACAAACCATAAGTCGCCAAATATTTTATACCACCACCATTGCCTAAATATTTCCCACTATTATTGCTTTGCTCCTGAGGACGAGGAAGAGATTAATTAAATTTTGAAAGGTTGAGTTTTAAATCAATCTACAAGACAAGTATTTCCCCAACACACGCCACCAGAGTATAAACGGTGAACCATAATTAATTTTATTGTGTACACTTTTATGTAAGTTTGATTTGCGTACTTCTTGCAAAATATTAGTAATTACCTTGTTTGTCCAAGGTACAAGGTAAATATGCTGCCATATTTCTTGGATAACTTAGAAATGGTTAGCGTGGGAATTTTCCCTAAAAATGGCAAATAGCCAACAATCGGTGGACATAGCGGACCTAAACAACGAAAATTTAGCAATTTTAATGATTATGTTGATATCTCTGCGTCTTTTTCATTACTCTTCAACATTGCGTCAACATTATATAAGGATGGGGTTACATAATACATAATCACTATAAAATGTTTGTCAGTCGAAGATTTATTTCGGCAGATTTTCCGACAACGTTCACATTTCCATTTTTGTTATTAAGAAATAAATGTATGTATCTGTTAGCTAAATATAATATATGTTACCCGGTGGAATCTGTGGTCCTTTTCTCCTCTTTGGCCTTTCTACCAATATGTAATAGCAAGCAAGAAAAATAAATAATGTTACTTCAAAATAAATCATTTTAATAAATCCAAGTTTTTTTTACAGAGAACTTCACAATTTAAGATTCAAATGAATACTAAATTTTGACACCAACAGAAACGACATGGCACCAACAATTTTGATTTTCAAGGTAAATTAATCACGTTCTGTCGTAGCGTCTTCGTTTCTTTCGATATCATAGCCTTTGTCATACTCTCTGAAAAGTAACAATGTAGAAAAGATAATTATAAACATGGCCTTAAGGGATCTAATTTCATGCAGCTGACGACAGCTATGATACTATTATATCATCTTAAAAGGTGATAGTGATAAGTATGATAGCTTACTGTTTTTAATGAAATTCATTTGTTGAAGTTTTAGTAAATAAAATATTTATATTGCTAGATGAAATCTAAAGATTGGACATCTCAGTGAAAGAACTTCCTCATGTGGCAAGTTTGTAACTATTGTGCAGTGCATTAACGATCAAAGCAACAGACCGACAGAGTTATCATGGATTTAAAATAATAACACTAACCATCTTTGTCTGTTTGAGTTGTACAGACCGAAACGAAAATTTTCATGAAGTTTAATTTGATCTCTTCAGAATCTGAAGTTCAAACTTTGACCGGAAGCATTCTTCTATCTATGCACAAATAGATAAAGTGACATATAGGTAGGTACTGTCGTTTAAACACTCTTTGCACGTCAGCCTCCTCTCCTATATGAAACGTGGCTTATTAATTTATTGTCTGCATGATAATAATAATATAATGCTTTCATAATTTTTGACAAAAAAAAAATTCTCTCCAGGGTTGACAAATTACACGGGCAATGTAATCTAAGATTATTCAGTGAAAAGCAAAAGTCAATAAAAATGAAAAATATAGCACAAACACTCAACCTCGGCCGACGTGCAATGTCTAGTATAAAGTTTAGTTTCAAACACACATTTCAGCTTTATTGGAGGAGTCTGTCTTGTGATCAATGGTCAATCGCCGTGCATTTTCATCATCGTCAGCAGGTTATGCCAAGTTGCCGACTGAAAAGGTAGATTACAACGTGTACAAAGTCTGTAAATAAATATAATCCTGCTCTATCACGCCTTCGTGCGA